>ONZA01010831.1:23158-37266 GCA_900322205.1 Kewa caespitosa | reverse complement strand
GCACTTAGCATTTGAGCTCAATGTCCATTGACCCAAAAGGTTGTGAGAGACATCTAGCTACACGTCACAATGATCCTAAGTCATTTGAATCCCTATATCAATTAGTAATCCCAAGTCTCTTGCACCTTGAATGAAGGACGTATTCCTTCACGTATTATCACTAGTTTGTACTACACGTATATTAATACAATTGAATCACATATGATCATAAACCAGAAGTTTATTGATCATGATAAGTTTAAAGTGTGGCATGACCGGATGGGCCATTCTCGGTCAACAATGATGTGAAGAACTATTAGAAGTTCATGCGGACACCCATTGGAGGAACATAATATTCTTCAACCAAATGATTTCACTTGTGCTCCTTGTTTGCAAGGCAAGTTAATGATTAGACCTTCACCAACTAAAGTAGGATATGACTCTCTCACCTTCCTATAACGTATACAAGGTGATATATGTGGACCGATTGATCCACGATGTGGACCATTTAGGTAAGTCACGTGTCTTTATTATCAACTTGCAACCTGGCATTTGCAAGATTGCTTCTCAGTTGATTAAATTACGAGCACATTGTCCATATCACACAATTAAAACAATTCTCCTTGATAATTCTTGTGAATTCACCTCCCAAGATTTTAATGATTATTGTATGTGTATTGGGATAAGTGTAAAACATCCAGTAGCACATGTTCACACACAAAATGGTTTAGCAGAATCATTAATTCAACAGCTTCAGCTCATTGCAAGACCATTACTAATGAGATGTCAACTCCCAGTTACAGCTCGGGGGAATGCCATTTAGCATGCAACAACATTAATTCGCATCACGCCATCAAGATACCATGAGTCATCTCCCATTCAATTGGTTTTCGGTCAGGAACAAATATTTTCCATCTAAGAACATTTGGATGTGTCGTATATGTACCAATAGCTCCACCACAATTTACAAATGGGATATCAAAGGAAGTTGGGAATATATGTTGGCTTTGAATCTCCTTCTATAATAAGAAAGTAGTTGGAAAATGAATTGTCATGAAATGAACCTTGATTATTACATCTTGACCCTCGTAATAAACAATGTGAGATAGAAGTCCAAAGAATAATACATTTGCAAGTTTTAGCAAATCGATTGTCATACTTATTCAGTAACCTTAAAAATGTGACCAAGTCACTTATTCCAGCTGTAAATGCTCCTATTATAATTGATGTCCCACGAGGACAACCTCACATTGCTAATGAGTCTAGGACATGCATGAAGCGTGATAGACCTATCGGTTCCAAAGGTAATAATCCTAGAAAAAAGAAGGGAGCAAGGATTGATGATGGCCCAGTAGATGATAAAATAAACTTAGTAGAATCTCCAAAAGAGAATACGGACGCAAATACTCTTCCAGAAGAAGATCAGGTACCTGAAAATGAAGAGATATCAATAAATTATGTCGTGTTAGGAATAGTGTAAAACCGACATGAAATCAATGTCGATGATGATGAAGCGAATGATATTTTTTCATATAATACAGTGCTAGAGATTATGGATGAAAGCGAGGATCATGAACAAATGACTATTGATGAATATAAAAGAAGAAATGATTGGCCAAAATGGAAAATGCAATTGAGGCAGAAATACAATCGCTAGAACAACGAGAAGTTTTTGGATCAGTAGTCCAAACATAAGAACGTGTTAAACTAGTGGATTACAAATGGGTCTTTGTGCGTAAGAGAAATGAGATGAATGAAATTGTGAGATATAAAGCTGCACAAGAATTCTCACAAAGAACTGGAATTGATTATAAGGAGACATATTCTCCTATGGTGGATGCTACTACTCTTCGATATCTAATTAGTTTGGCGTTTCGTGAAGGACTTGAGTTACGCCTCATGGATGTAGTGACAGCCTATTTGTACGGCTCACTCGACACTAATATCTATATGAAACTTTTGGAAAGTTTTAAAATGAAAGAAGCATGCATTAAAGGTTCTCGAGAAATATACTCGATTAAGCTAAACGGATCTTAAAATGGTTTGGACACATGTGGTACAACTGCTTATGCGAATGCTTGTTGAAACAAAGGTTATAGAAATGATTACATTTGTCCTTGCATTCTAATTAAGAGATCACGACAGGAGTTCTTCATAATTGTAGTATATGTCAATGACTCGATTTTAATTGGAACGCCTAAGCAGCTTTAGAAGAAAGTAGATTGCTTAAAGATGGAAATCGAAATGAAAGACCTTGCTGTTTGGTCCATTTCGTCTTGGGCCCCACTTCGACCCATGGATCCCTGCGGCTCATTTCGTCCTACGTTTGTTTTGGCCTACGGTCGCACCCCTGGCCGGTCCCCCTCTGTTAGCCCACTAATCCACGTCAACTTAAACCTAAGGTTAACTTGTCATGATGAGGCATTCCACAGGTACAGGCTTCAGGCACCTTTCCCCCACTTGATGACAAAGGGTCCGTACGAGGGGGGAAGTCCACGACTGGATGACTGATGAAGGGGGTGATGAAGGAGGATGCAGCGAGGACAGTGACCTATTCGACGATGACATCTCCCTTGGAAGGGAGGGCGCATAGAAAGTTCTAGAAGCCCCCACGAAGGACACGTGTACCATAAACGTGGTCAAGCATGATTGGCGGCCTTGAAATCCCATGCCTTTGCCAGGCTCAGGAGGGGAATGTCTACTTGGCGCCTCCCTAGTTGACAAGCCGTAACCCTAGCATCACTTGGAGATTGTCTCTAAATAGGAGGCATGAACGCCTTTCAAGGGTAAGAGAATAATTGATTTTCAAAACTCATCGATTATCTCATTTACTTTCTCTCTCTAGAGGATTCAAGTCTTTCCTCTTCCCCAAGAAAGACCTGACTACCCTAAAGAGCTTTCTATTTGCCCCTTTGACCAATCCCTTTTTGGAACTCCATTATTGACTTGACCATCAGAGACAGCTCCTCAGATCACGTCGGGGGAAATTCACGTGCGCTCTCTGTGTAGGTACCCCTGTTCCGACGAGCCATGTCAGAGTCCACCTCATCTTGTGCAACAGAGGCTCTTCAACCCTTTGAGTCTTCGAGGGTCCACTCTCCTTACCCAAACATACCCAAACATTTGGCGACGTCTATAAGGAGTGGCCAACTAAAGTTGCATTAGATTGAGAATTAAAAAACTTATTTAAACACCTAAACCACAAAAAACTAACTCCATGTCAAATAATGAAGAAGAAACCCTCTTAGCCTCATCCGCTGGAGGACGAGGCTGCACCCAACCCCCAGTCACGAGGGAGGAACTGAAGGCCTTGCAGGCCAACATCCTGAGGGACATGTACAAGATGTGCACAACTCTTCAGGAGAACATCATGAATCACGTCGGAATGACGAAGCGTCGAGATGAAGGCACTTTGAAGAAGACGCTTGCCGCGGGGGCAGCGCTCGAAGAGCAAACATGACCTAGAGTCGCAAACCACCCAAATGCTGAAGACCCCCCACTTCTGCCTAAATGCTTACAGCTCTTCCTCCCTGAAGTCCAAAAGCAAGTCGAAGGCCTCTGAAGAAGTGAGAGTACAAAGATAGAAGAGAAGCCGAAAAGGAGCGTAGGGGACCTACGACCTTCCATTGCGCAAATGAATAGGAGGAGGAGAGCGACCGAGGGAGAGGTAAAGAGTCCCTAGAGGGAAGATGTCAGGGAGATCATATGGCGTAGGTAGGCCGAGAGGCTGCAAAGGCAATGACGACCGTTGATGACCCACCTAGGGCCAAGAGACAATGAAAACATCATGAAAAGTTTTAGAGGATTGGAGATAAGCCCCAACCTTACCATGAAGGTCCCTTTAAGCTAAGAAATCATGGCTTACCCCCCTGAATCTGAATTCTCAGATTGGGAAGATGAAGAAGTATAGTAGGACGACCTTCCCCCCGAGAGCACCTGATGGCCTACGAAGCCAGAATGATGACCCAAGAAAGGAATGACGCCACATACTGCCGACACTTCATCAGAACAATGGAAGGAAGAGCCTTCAAATGGTTGGACAACCTCCCTCGTCATAGCATTCACAGCTTTGACGAGCTCTGCCTCCTCTTCTCGAAAAACTTCATGACGTGCAAAAAAAATTGAGAAATGCTCAGAATACCTCTCCAACATTATACAAGGAAGAAAGGAGACAAAGAAGGACTACGAAAAACGCTTCAATGAAGAATGCCTGGAGATCACGGAGCTTGATCAGACAATAGGGTGCATGGCTTATGTCAAAGGCATCATCAAGGGAACCGAGATCTTGAAAGATTTCGAACACATGAAGCTAAAGAAAGAGAGTCTCACCCTACCTTTCGTCAAGGTCTACTCGTCCAAACTCTTCACTGCTTGGGACAGTCTGGACGAGACGTGGTGAACGGGGGGCATCAACGGGAGAAGCAATACAATGAGAAATCGACGAAGTTCTCAAGGAACGAGAGAAGAAAAGCCGGAGCCTTAAATGTCGAAAAGCCAAAATTCAAGAAGAAAGGGTCGGGAAGAGGAGGAAGTCAAAATGGGATTCAAAGGGCGGGGAAAACCCGAAAGAAATATGCCAGAGAGCCCCACAGTGAATTAGATCTTGATTTGCAATCAAGAAGCCGTCTTGGCAAAAATCAATCCCAAATTACTGCCCGACCCAGCCCCGATGAAGAAAGACACAGGGAAAAGCAAATTTTTCTTTCACTACCACATAGAGAACGGACATAGTACAAAGTACTGCCAAGAACTATGCTCACACCTCAAGGAACTAGCACAAGAAGGAAAACTCGGCCCCTTCCTAAAGGACAAGGGCACGACCACCATCCCGCCAGACCAAGGGGCAGCCGAGCCTATGAACTCAAGATCCTCCTCGGATTCCTACGAGATGGCTGTCATCTCAGGTGGCCCGGCAGCAGGTGGCCTCAAAAACAAGGCCAGACAAGTCCATCTCAAGTCGCTCGACCAAATCATGTTGATCGAGGAAGTTCCCTAATTTGGGAAGCCTATTGTTTTCGACGAGGCAGACATGAGACCTCTCCAATTTCCTCATGACGACCCCCTCGTCATTGAGTTAAAGGTAGACAACACCCTAGTGAACAGAGTCCTAATAGAAACAGGAGCTCGGTTGATGTAATTACAGCCAATTGCCTCATGAACCTTGGCTACACATCGGACAAGATAGTATCTCTAAGTCATTCGGTGATAGGTTAGACGGAAACCAAGTCCAGCCGATGGCATCCAACTCCCGGTGAGGATAGGGCTAAAGAACGAAGCCAAAGTGTCATCTCAGAATTCCTCATCGTCAGTGTTTCGTTGGCTTACAATGGCCTCCTCGGACGCCCAACACTGAACAAAATCAACAGGACACCAAACATGATGTTCTCACATTAAAGTTCCACAGAGATGACGGGGAATTAGGGAAGGTCCTCCGCGACCAGAAGACGGTCAGGACTTGCTACGTCTAATGCCTCAGCAACAAGAGCGTTGTCGCTGAGAGGACACTACCCCCCGCCGAGACCAAGACCTTTGCGTTGGTTGAAACTAGCTCAAAGAGAAGAAGGAAGGAAGCACCAGAGGAAGAGAGAATAATTGTGAAGATAGAAGAAACCACTCCGACGAAGGAAGAGATAGGGAAGGGGGTGCAGTGTCTGATGGTAGACATCATCCCACCAGAAACAGATGAAGCGAGGATTGAGGAAAGAGAACGGGCAACCCCCTTCGAGGGAAAGGTGGAGGTTATCCTGGACCCTTCCCACCCAGGATGAGTCACATACCTCGGTTACGAGCTGGACGAAACCGCCAGGGAAGAACTGACAAAACTTCTACAGGAGTATTAGGACGTCTTTGCCTTTGAACCAGACGAGATGCCTAGTATTGACAAGTCCCTCATGGAGCACAAGCTCGGCATAAATCCTAAGCTCAAACAAGTGAAGTAGAAGAAGAGGCACCTAGGAGCAGAGCCGAGCCAAGTCGCATTAGCATAAGTCAAGAAGTTGTTTGAGGTAGGATTCATAGGACAGTGTCGGTACCCAAAGTGTCTTGCCAATGTGGTAATGGTGAGGAATAAAGCTTGTCCGATAGACCACTTCCCTTTCCCAAGGTTAGATAAGTTGGTCGATTCCACTACCGGACATGAACTTATGAGTTTCATGGTTGCCTTCTCAAGCTATCACCAAGTTTTCATGAAGAAGAAGAATCAGAGTTCAACAACCTTCATCACCGACAAAGGGGTATCTATTACACCATGATGCCATTTGGCCTGGAAAATGCCAGAGCTACTTTCCAAAGGCTCGTCCAAAAGGTCTTCGGAGGGAAAATTGTCAGGAACCTCAAAGCCTATGTGGACGACCTCATGACCAAGAGCGTGAAGTCATCCAATGATGTGGAAGACTTAAGGGAAATATTCAAGCCCTTGAGGAAGAACAAGATGTAGCTGAACCCTAAGAAATGAGTCTTTAGAGTGAGAGGATGGTAAGCAAAAGACGTTGATGCAGACCTAGAAAAAGTAAAAGACGTGATCGACATGAATCCCCCATAGTGCGTGAAAGATGTACAAAAGTTGACAGGATGCATCGCGGCGCTCAATCGGTTCGTCTCCAAACGGCGGACAAAAGGGGACGAGATTCGAATGGAGCAACGACACTCAAGAGAATTTTGAAAGACTGAAGCTATACTTGCGGTCTCTCCCCAAAATAACTTTGCCGAAGCCAGAGGAGAGGATTTTCCTCTACCTCGCCGTCTCTGACAAGGTCGTTGCCGAAGACCTCCTCAGGTAAGAAGACTAGAAATAAGAACCCGTCTACTTCACCAGTCATGCCTTATGTGGAGCTGAGTTCAGGTACTCCGTACCAGACAAATTTGCTATAGGATTCCTCATCAGCTCTAGGAAGCTCAGGCCTGACTTCCAAGGTGACCCCATAACCGTCCTGACGAACTAACCCTTGCTGCAGACACTGGGAAGACTGGACTCGGCCAGAAGAGCATAGATATGGGTGCACAAACTTACCGACTATGATATCTCGTACGAACCCAAGAGGGCAATAGACAATCTCTTGTTGATTTCATCGCCGAATTGACGCCCTCGTAGAAGACACATAGTTATTGGACTGTGTCTTGGCTAATGAGTGTAGATGGTTCGTCATGCAAGAGTGGAAGCAGTGCGGGAATCGTCATCACATCTGCACAAGAAGATGTTTTCGAGTATGTGATGAGGTTTGGATTTCTAGTGTTAAGCAATGAAGCCGAGTACGAAGCCCTCATTGCTAGAAGGGAAATGGCACAAGTAGATGGGGCAAGGAAACTTATAGTAAAAATGGACTCCCAACTCGTCGTCAACAAAATCTCTAGAGACAACGAGGCCAAGGGAGACGGGATGAAAGCTTACCTCGGCACGGTCTGAGAGATGATCAAAAACGTCGAAGAGGTGATAGTGGAGCATATCCCCCGATCGGAGAGCCACCATGCCGATGCACTGGCCTGCCTGGCAAGCTCGTCAGCCAAGGGGGCATCCTAAAAAATTTTCTAGGAAGAGAAGGAGAAAAGGAGTTTAGAGTCGGAACTTCAAATTGTCTTACTTGATCGAAGAGATGATTGGATGGAGCCCTTGACGGCTTGGTTGGGAGAAGGGAAACTCCCAGAAGATGAGAAGGAAGCAAAGAAGATCCAGACAAGGGCCAATTGGTTCGAACTCCAGGACGACATCTTAAACAAAAGAGGGCTGAGCCACCCATCGCTGAAATGTATCTCGAAGACACAGGGTAAAAAAATAATCCGAGACGCCCACGCATGAATCTGTGGAGCCCATCAAGGACAAAAAACCATAGCACACAAGATCTTGAGGCTAGGATTCTACTAGCCTACCTTGAAGAGTCACGCGGCTGAGATGATTAAGAGCTGCAAAAAGTGCCAAATCTTTGCACCAGTCCCAAAGCTCCCCTCCGCCGAGATGACACCCATCCTATCTCCATTACCTTTACACCTATGGGGTATGGACATTGTAGGTCCCTTCTCCCATGCCCCAGGACAACTGAAGTACGCCATCGTCGTTGTCGACTACTTTACTAAGTGGATCGAAGCAAGGGCTATGAAAAACATAAATTTGGCCGACGCAAAGAAATTCATCTTAGAGAACATCCTCACGCATTTCGGCACCCCTCGAAGCATCATCTTCGACAATGGCAGACAACTTAATACACCAAAGCTCATTGACTGGTTGGTTGACTACAGAGTAAGGGCGAACTTCACTGTAGTCGCAAGGCCCTAGACGAACACTCAAGTAGAGTTGAGCAACAAGATCCTAGTGAACGGAATCAAGAAGAAGCTCGAAAAAGCCAAAGGGCTGTGGGCCGACATGCTAATGGAACTCTTGTGGGCATAAAAAAAAATCGAGACGGCAATTACAGGAGAGACACCATTCAACCTTGCTACGACTCCGAGGCCGTACTCCCGTTGGAGCTCGCTAACAGGAGTACGAGGGTCTGGCACTTTGACCCAGGGACGAATGACAAGAACTTGAAGACTGATCTCGACTTCCTTTCAGAGCTATGAGGAGACGCACTGCTGAGAGCTGAGATATATAAGTAGAGAATGACGAGAGCCTTCAGTCGCAGAGTAAGATCGAGGAAGTTGAATGTAGGGGACCTCGTCCTAAGGACTATGGAATCCGTAGGAAGACAGAATGAAGAAGGGAAGGTGACCCAAAACTGCGAAGTACCCTACACGGTGACGGAAGTGCTAAATTTGAAGACTTACTGATTGGAGACACCAAAAGGAAGGAAGATAGGCAGGCCTTGGAACATCAACAACCTCCAGTAGTGCTTCGTATATGACGCGGTCTCGTCACGGAGCCTCGTCGGGGTAGGCACCCTTAACAGCCTCTTATCAATCTTTTTGATTCGTAGACTTAAGTTTCTAGATGACGTGGTAGGAACCCCCAAACATCCTACTATCCTTTTTGTGAGGGCATTAACCGAACAGGGTAGGCACCCCCAAACATCCTACTATCCTTTTTGTAAGTCCGTTAGCCGAAAGGGGTTGGCTCCCCCAAACAGCCATGAATGAAACATTTTGGGCTCATAAGGCCTTCGTCTATGTGTTGTCTTATGAGTTTTATTTTTCTTCCAACAGAAAAAGACAAAACCTGACCTTGGGGGTAAATGAAATTAAGTCTACGACATGGTTAGACAAGACCCCACCTTGGGGGTAAATGAATTTAAGTCTACAACATAGTTAGACAAGACCTTACCCTGTGGGCAAATGAATTTAAGTCTACTTCTCGAATAGACGAAACCCCACCTTGGGGGCAAATGAAATTAAGTCTATGACATGATTAGACGAGACCCCACCCTGGGGACAAATGAAATCAAGTCTACGACATTGTTAGACGAGACCCCAGCCTGGGGGAAAATGAATTTAAGTCTACGACATGGTTAGACAAGACCCCACCCTGGGGGCAAATGAATTTAAGTCTACATCTCGAATAGACAAAACCCCACCCTGGGGGCAAATGAAATTGAAGTCTTCACCTCAGTTAGACGAAACCCCACCCTGGGGGCAAATGAAGTTGAGTCTACAACATGGTTAGATGAGACCCCACCCTAGGGGAAATGAAATTTGAGTCTACAACACAAATTAGACGAAGTAATACAAAAGAAAAAAGATCAAAGAAGAAGAGACGAGACTCCGTCTCAGGCACATATGACCAAAAATCTCATTCTCATTCTCATTCATTGAAATTCATTACAAAGATTTCTACAAGCAAAGAGAAGAAGTACAAAGAAAAATTTCTTCAAGCATCAAAGAAAATTGATAGGCCAAGTTCTTCCTATTAAGGGCAGAACCCCCAAATTCCAGCGGAAAGTGGAAGGGACCAGATGAAGCTGCAGGAAGAGGGCCATGCTGCCAACAAGAAGGCGTCATAGGACGAGACAGAAGACATGGACGTAATGTAATACGCCAAGTCCTTCCCACCTTGGAGGAGGACGGTGCGATCGCATCGTCAACCACCACCAACCAACACCTCTCTCCAACTTCCAGCTCCATCACTCCGGCATCCTGCGGGGACGAGATAAAACAACTAGGCGAGGCTGCCACTCTCACACCTCTGAAGGGAAAGGTTTGAGGGACAACAGCAAGGGGGAAAGCTCATCTTCTGGCCCGTGAATAAAAAGAGGATGAAAGTCCATCAACAACCCCTTCAAGAGCCTAGAGTCGAAGAACGGGTACACAATCCCCTACCAACCGACATCCCTCCATAATTTCAGGATGTTTCTCATCGAAGATTAATTAGATAAAAGAGTTGACCCCACGAGGGCCACGATCATCAAAAAGCGTTAAAAAAGGATCAAGCCCAAAGACGAACCCACCCGGGTCGTCATAGCCACGAACGAAAACCACCTTGCCTTGAAGAAAAGAGGGAGGAGGGATGAAGACAAGAGAACATCGAACAAGAGAAAACATTAAGTTCTTTCCTCAAAATGGAAGTTAAGAGAAGAGAATGAAAGGTGCAAGGAGAAAGTGACCAAGGAACCTCCTTTTGTAGGCAACGCAAAAACCGATCAACGGTCTGGATCATCCCAAGAAAATAAGGGATGTGCGACACGTGGCATAACGTGTCCCAAGAAGGTTAGAGGACCTAGAAATCCGGACAAAAGGTGACGTTTCCCAAGAAGATAATGTACGTGGGAATAAGAGCCATAATTTACGAGCCTTTTCAATGAAGTCCAACCACAAAACTTTCAAGTGTTGAAGGCCGAAGCAAGCCAACCCCCTTCGCATAGCAGAATGACACCTCATCTAAGGGATAGTAGTGGACGAAAGAGTCCCTCTCGCCAGAACCCTTGGCATGTCTCACCTTGCCTAGCTTTGCTAAAGTGGGGCATAAAGATGAGAGAGCCTACCCCAAATAAGTTCTCTAAGCAAACATTCAGCATGCAATACTTGAGAAAATCTATCGCAGAAACAAGACAAAGTGCAAATATCGAATAGAACGAATATACCTTCATTCAAAATATTTCGTCCACAATTCATTACAAAGCATAAAAAAAAAAGAAGAAAAACCCCAAAACAATAAAACATTACAGCCCTCATCAGGGGTGAAGCAGCCTGCGGAGAAGAGGCGACGGCAACATCGTCGCGAGGAGAGAAGTAGCATCATGAACCCTAGGAGAAGAAACCATCTCGGCATCTCCCTCAGGAGAGGGGACTATCTCAATACCAGCTTCACCCTCATCTCCTACGCCATGACCACCCTCATCTCGGGGTCCGAGGTGATCCCCTATGTAATCTAGGAAGGAGGTGTCAAAGCTCAAGAGGTTAGCGGTCGTGACCTTACCAAAGTGCTTGCGAGGGTTCTAGCTCAACTCTTCCTTGTATGCCTCCTCCAGGTTCAAAGTGTCTTCCCCCAATTTGGTCACCATCAGCACAACCCTCCTTGTCTGCAGATACGTGAAGCCGTCCTTGGAACCGTCCATAAAAGCCTCTCCAATGCTCTTCAAGAGAACCTTCTCGTATGCAACCATTGCATCATCGAGGGTCTTGGAATAGGCCTTCTGCTTTTCCAGTTTAGCAGAAGGCTTCACGCCGGCAGTAAGGGCAGTAGAGTCCCTCTCCTTTGCTAGTTCAGCCTCGATAGTAGCAAGCTTTACCTCCATCTCGGCCTTCTCCCTCTCGAAGGCCTCACAACATTGAGCCAGGTGATCATTTTCCTGCTCAACCTTCCTCTACGCTCCTCCAAGCATTGGAATTCATCGACAGGCATAGCCCTGGCCAAAAAGGAAGATACCACCTTGACCTTATCACCCGGTCGCAAAGAGAGTTACCGAGGAAGAAGGCTTCATGACTCGCCCTTGATGGGGGGGTGAGGAGGAAGATGAGCCAAAAATGGAGAGGTCGAGACTGAAAGCGCCATCGAAATATTCTCATGGACGTCTCTCTCGGGACTTTTGTCCGAGATGACCTCAACCATGTTCTTTATCTTCTTTCCAATGCTCGTCTTCTTCTGAGGTTTGGGCGGTGGGGTATCCCCGGCAGTAAGAGCAGACGGCGGCATCACCCTAACCCTGGACAAGAAGGTGGTCGTCTCCCTCCTCCATTTTGTCCCGGCACCAGCAGCATCCTTCTTCTTCATAAAAGAAGAACGAATCAGAAGATGAGACAATAAAATATAAAGTAGCTTTTTCCAAAAACTTACAGCCTTCGTCTTGGTGAGGAGAAGCTTGTTCTTGGCCACTTCCCTGGCATGAGTATTCACCAAGGTTGAGTTCCCCATCATGTCTCCACCCGCCGAGGTGGTCTGAAGGGAGGCGATGGAAGTATCTGGAAAAAAGAAGGGGGGACAAAATGCATGGGAAAACATCATGAAGGAACATAAATAAATGAAGGAAAAATAGACGAAAAGTAAAAGTACCACGGTTCATAGCATCACTGATCTCGTGGTATACCAAGAACTCCCCATCCTCGGTCCACGTTCTCTCAGAGATCCACCGAAGGGGAATCTTAACAAAAATTTAGGTGTCATCCTGCCGATACCTCTTTTCCCAGTGAAACAGCTTCAGAGCGGCCTCGTCTTCGGATGAGGGCCTACAGAGAGTAGCCGAACTAGGGGCAAGGTTCCATCTAGGTACCTCGTCCAAAAAGCCGTCCTTTATGGGACCAACATAGTAGAAATAAGTCACTCACCCGAAGTTCTTCGACGGCATCAAAGGTCCAAAAACACACTTGTACAGTAGGGTGTGGTTTAGTGTCGTTCGACACAAAAGACCACAGACCAAGGGTTGGCCTTATGTTGTGCACGGAACAAAAAATGGTGAAGAAGGTGATATATCCCCAAGTGTTGGGGATGAGCTGAGTCGGGGCGAGGCTGTATGACCTCAAGAGGGAGAGGGCGAAGGAGTAAAGGGGCAACGTGAAGCTGAACCAGCCCAAGAGCTTATGAAATACAACGAGACCGTCAGGAGGGTGAACCATCGATCCATCATCTGGCTCTAATAAGAAAGTCCTCCCAAGACCACTGACCCATGCCAAGTACTGGTCGAAGTCGTCCTCGGATATACACCAGCCGCTCGGCATCGTACTAGGGTCCTCCTCGCCGACTTTTTCTTCCTTCGTCTTGATCGCTTTCTTTACCTCCCTCGTCATGCCTCCTGGAATAGTGTAATGAGGAAGGCAAGCTACAGTGTCCTCCGCGAGATCCAAAGTGCGACGAGCCAGCTAGGACCGAGGCAACAAAAAGAAGAATTTTAAGAACTTGCCGACTAACGAAGCCGAGTCTGAACATCTAGAAGAAGCTTTAGCCTCTCAGAAGGCTTCGTCTTGGTGTCCTCAGCGGATGAAGGGTTGGGCTTATCCTTGAGTTTGCATGGAACTCTCTGAGTCGTTTGCTTCGTCCATGACATCCTTCTAGCCACATTCTTTCTACGGACATGTCGATCGTGCAGCGGCACCTCCGCGCTCGCCGGAGCCGAAGCATTGGCATTATTATCATTATTGATATTTTTCCGTAATGGTTCGGGATTACTCACCGATGACTTATTTCTAATACCCTCGCGACGAGGGGTTTCAAGGACAAACGAGTGGTCGACCCTTTGTTTGTTACTCGCAGCGTAGGACACTCTGTTGTGTAGAGATTATTCACATCGAGTTCCCGGCCCAAACGATCCTGTGACCGGAGAGGTACCTCCCCAAGTGAAATACCCTCAGCCCGGGAGTCCTCGTCCTCACAGAGGAGCCGGAACGCCTCCATGAGCCTCCCTAGATGCTCTTGACGAGACCCTAGGAGTGCCTCGACGAAGGCCCCAAGGACGAGATCCCATTCAAAGTCGTTAAGGTTCATATTTACAAAGAGACGAAGGTACCTGAAAGAAGTAAGACGACAACAAAGGCGGTTGGACTTGATCTTCAATATGAGAAATGTGTGGACTTTCTCTCTCTAGAAATAACTTTCTCTCTCTGAAACTCATAAAAATGAAGGGAGCAAATGAAAGGATCAAATCAAGAGGGCTTCCTGTATCTATAGAGGTAAAGATAGGGAAAGCAAAGCATCGCGTTAGTTGAGCAGAACGTCACATAATTGGGAACCCGTGTCAAGATAAGACTCCAGATCCCATCACATGTCACGCGCCCCCTTT
>ONZA01010829.1:17766-32551 GCA_900322205.1 Kewa caespitosa | reverse complement strand
TCGGCTTTATATTTTAAGAACATCCCTTCGGCCTCATCTTTAGACCTAAGGAGGTAAATTCTAGTGTACCTAGAGTAGTTATCCACAAAGGTCACGTAATATTTCTTACCTTCCTTACTCATTGTATTCTTAAAGTAATAACTACCTTTTTAGACTCAAAAATAATCTTAAGTCCTTTGTTCAAAAGTGAATCAGAAACTAGATTTTAATGCAGTGAGGGAACATACAACACAGTGGACAAAGCTAAAGTTTTTCCAAAGGTGAGTTTCAGAAGGACCTTACCTTTGCCAAGGATTCCAGTAGTGCTCGAGTTGCCCATGTACACGAACTCGCCCTCAGCAGCATCCTCGTACTCGTGGAAGAGATCTTTGTTGGCGCAAAGATGCATTAAAGCTCTAGTGTCCAACACTCAATCAGCTTTGTTGGTGACCAGATTTGCCTCGACCACGACCGCAACAATGATATCATCATCTTCGGTCAGGTTCACTTGTAAGGAAGTTTTCGAGTTTGGTTTCTGGGCACCTCCTTAGCGTTGGTAGCATTTGAAGGATCTGTGGCCAGGCTTCCCGTAGAAAAGCACACAACTTTAGACTTCTGAATTTTGTTGTTGAGCTTGGGAAATTGATTCGGCTTGTTCGTATACCCCCTTTACCTTTGCTTTGAACCTGTTGTTATCAACAACATTAACAACATATTCAACTAGAATACCGTTAGTGTTAATTAATAGAAAGTGTCTCAAGTTTGTCCTTGAGACGGTTGGCCTCCTCGGTTCGCATGTGCCTAAAAAGATCTTGGAGGGAGAGATACCACTTCTTGTGCTTCAGTTGGTTGTGGTAGTCACTCCAGGAAGGTGGGAATTTCTCTGTTGGCTTGAAGGACCTCGCACATCTCCATGCCCTCGTTTAGTATGTAAGCAACTATGTGCTCTTAATGGTGAACATGTCCCATGACGGGTTTGTCATAGACCATCTAGAACCATAGCCAATTGACGACGACGTACTTCTTTCCGGCATTATTAGCCCCGTACTTCCTTATCGAGGTCTCCCAAATCGTTTTGGCAGATTTGTCGGGATGAACAAGTTGAAAAGGATGTTGGACATGTGGGTCAGGAGATGGCATCGAATTATTTCGTTGTCCTTGGCGAATTTTTTTGCATCATCAAGTTTCGGTTTGTGGGCGATGGCAGCAGCAGCGACATCAGCTTTAGAAGCAGAAGGGTCGGCTTTTGGAACAGTTGGTGGATCATTGAACAGAACGTGCTGGACATCAAGAGCCTCAAATTAGATGAGCAGCTTCTGGGACCAACGTTTGAAGTTGTTCCCATCAAGTGGCTCAAGTGTGGACAGGTAAGGAAGGGTAGCTTTGAACGGTACATTGAAGCCATTGAAGATATTGTAATTGCTTTCAAATTATAAGAACGTAAGTGATATCAATGGCTTTCAAGAAAGAACAAAAGTTATTGTGCCGTAGTAGGTGATCACTGCATTGAAAGCATTGAAAGCAATTATAACCCGACTATGGTGCAATCCACTAGGTCGTTTGCTCCCCCAAGTTTAACACAACACTCTTTACAATCGTGCACTCGAGGGTAAGGAGATGGAGATCGCAAAGAACATTTTACCCAGAAATATGATGAACAGTAAGAGAGATGTGTATGTGATTTTTGGATGATCAAAATGATGCCAAAAGAGGGGTATTTAACAGCCCAAAAAAGACTGTTACAAGGGCTCAATTTCAGGCCAAAATGAAGGCAATAACTAACCAAGTCAAGCATTGAATTTGGAAGGTTAAACTGTAACGGTTCAGTCAATGGTCAAAGTCAAAGGGTCAATCGGGTTCGGCCCAAAATGATAGGGCCTACTGGCACTCGCACCCACGCCCAGGCCCGATCCGGGCTGGCAGCAGCGCCGCGCGCGCGTGTGTGCTAAATGGGCTAGAGGCAGGTCCTTTGTCCTTTCAAAAAAGTGGGTGCCCCAAAGGCCCAATCTATAACGCTCAACAAGGAGTTTTATAAACACTACCTACCTCCTCAAAACTACCCATGTGGGAGAGAGAAAATAAGAAAATGAACATGGTCAAAAGGGAGCCCTTACTCCAATAGGGTTTTGGTTTTGTGTGATGTTTTGGTTTCTTGCAAGTAGCTGATGGTTTCCTTTTATAGAGGACGAATGTATTGTTTTATGGATAGGAATGTACTGTTTAATGGGTTGCTAAGTAAGTTACGTAAAGTTACTTGTTGCATGTATCTATTTTATTGTATTTTACTTTCTTTTTTTTATTTTTTATCCCATTGTTATTTTGTGTCTTGTGGGCTTATTAAAAGTTGTACACTTGTGTACAAGTTGTTAGGACTAGCTTGGTACTTGTCACATTTTATAANNNACAAATAAACCATCAGATAACTAATAATCTAGAAACTTAAACGTTAAGCCCAATATCGGGTATCGGATATGTGTTAGAATTTTAGCTCATCAGTCCAGATCTATATTATATTGTATATTTATAATTATTATTATTTACATATGTATATATATAATTCTTGTTTTGAATATCTAAAAATTTTAGGATATTACAGTTAGTGGAACATAGCATTGCCCGAACCTCCACTTCAGGGTCGTCACCCACATACTTTACTTTGATCATTCATAATATACCGAACCCTGTTTGTTTCACAGTCGGGTTTTGTACAATTTATACACTGGACCCTGTTTATATTGCAGTCAAGTCCTGCACTATTTATACATTAGAGCTCATTCGTATTGCAGTCGGGTCCTATCCAATTTATACACTTGACCCCGTTCGTATTGCAGTCGGGTCATGTACAATTTATCTTATAAACATATATTTAGGTCCTCGATCGTAACGCAGTCGAGTCCTATTCATCACCACTGGACAATCGACCAAGTGGCTATCTTACCCTCAATCTTTCACATCAAGTATTAGTAGGTTCATAATTCACTTATCCATTATATCAACGTGACACAACTTATACCATATAATTTAAACTTCATACTCATTCATCTCATCCATTTTATCATTAAAGGATTAATATTCATATCGCAATCATATCATCAATATATTTGATTTCATCATGAGTGTTCAAATATGTCTCAATGATCACAACTTTAACCTATTTCTTATCAAAGCCATCGATTATAATCATCACATAATTTCTCAATAGTAACAACTTGCGTGCACGAATGTCAAGCTTTAATTATACGATAATGTCGACTTTTTATTATCAATCAAGCATTAGCTCAAATAAAATTCAGCATGCAATAACCACTTAATTTAGCTCAATAAACATTCTTTAATCGAGTTATACCCCAAGAATATAACAACATAAATTACACATGTCACTTATAATCCAAGCAATGTTTTAGAAATATATAAGAATAAATATGAAGTCCTCATATTTTCCATTTTATTAAAACATGCATAGTTTGGGTTGTAAATCTAACATATAAATATAGGTCACTTAATTAAATTAACATGCAATTATATAAAATCGACATGAAAGTAGATATCGTTTGCTAACTTCTCCATAACCAGTTGTACTACACATGTAACGTCATAACTCGTGTATAGTTTAAGATCGGTTTATAAATAAAACATGCAATCATATATATCATGTAAGTTCATTGTCATATTAAATATGCAAGAATGGATAAATTATACACAAGTAAATATTAGTCAAACTTTGCATGCAACAACGTCTGGTAACAAATCACACACATGATATCGTAAAGATAGCGGTGTATTATTACCTAAAACTTATTGATACTTAGCAAATTGTCCGAGATAGCACCTAGTTACCGAAGTTCTCAATCTCGTGATCTAACAATAATCGCCATGTTTATTGATCGGTAAACTATAACTCACAACAATGATAATAATAACAAACCCCTTTGCAACCTCATCACTTCTATCTCCAGAAAAGACTGTCTCAATTTTCTAATAATAATAATAATAATAATAATAATAATAATAATAATAATAATAATAATAATAATAATAATAACTATGTAATATGCACTATTACATTAAAAAAAATACTTTTAAAAACATTCACAAAACAACTAAATAAAATCTGATTTGATTTCATTAAAACAAAAATTGAAACCAAGGTCATTTTTCACGCAAGGGACTTGGCGGGTTCACGTAACACACACGACCTGGGTTCGGGTTAGGCTGCTTCAGTCATGGGGTGATTGTGGGACGATGGTAGGGAGGTGGGTCATGGGTTGCGGGTGGTTTCGAGTCGGCTAGGGGCTGCTGGTGGGTGGTCCGTGTTTGGGCAGCGGCTCGGCCCAAAACAGGGGCAACGATTGAGGTGGAAAAACAGTGGGCAAACGGGGTCTAAATGGGTCGGGATCAAGGGGGTGAATGGTTGTGATGGTCGTGCACGCGGTGTGGGTCGTTGTGGTTCGATATGGTGGTGCTTGGTGGTGTTTCGGGTGGCCCGAAACGGCACCGAAGGTGCTGCCAGAACAGGGGAAGAAAAGGGAGGTTAGAGAGAGAGATACCGTGAGAGAGAGGGAGGAGGTGACGGTGGTGGCGGTGCTCAGCTCCAGCGAGCTCTCCGGCGGGGCCCCCGGTCTGACCGGTGGCAGGGAGGCAGCGGGGAACGAGGAGGCGAGGAGGAGGAGGAAAGGTTTTGGGAATTGTGAATGTGTTTTGGGAGTGTTCATCAGCTTTGGTCTTGTATTTATACAGTGAATTTGACAACTTGTTAGTTTATCTTTTTTGGTTTTGTTTATAGTGAGAGTGACATATATGTACAAGCCATTTGGTAAGTGTAACAATAAACTGAGCCTGGTGAAGTGGTAAGGGTGAGTGTTATGCCTAAAATAACTGGTGAGGTGACACACTTTGAAGTGTGTCACCTCATAACTTTGTCATTAGTGGTGAATCATATCACCATACGGACCCCTCACCTAACGATACATGCTTCGTGGGTAACATTCAGATAGCTGACAATCTTCCTTGGTTAACGGGACAGCTGGCAGCCCAATTAAAAACAAATGGCTGTGGCCCACAGTACTTGTAGGCCCAA
The DNA here is from genome assembly GCA_900322205.1 of Kewa caespitosa. Taxonomy (NCBI): domain Eukaryota; kingdom Viridiplantae; phylum Streptophyta; class Magnoliopsida; order Caryophyllales; family Kewaceae; genus Kewa; species Kewa caespitosa. The sequence continues at coordinate 27,495 of ONZA01010829.1, read as the reverse complement.
TTGCCCAATTAGGGAAAATGTGACGTGTGCTGATTAGCTACACTTTCTCCAAGGAGTCTATAAATAGGATCCTTGACCTTCTTGAAAATGTACCCCCTAAATACTCCATGCAAGACTGATTTGTTCACCTCGGAGCAAACAGTATTCCTTGCATTATCACTCCTGCGTGTCACCTCGTGCTTGTACTAACTTAAGCATCGGAGTACCGCTCCCCGGATCACGTCAGGGGCAGGTCACGTGTGCTCATTTTGCGGGCATTACGGAGTAAAGTCAACCTCGCATCATTCAAAATTCTCAGCTCATGCAAGGCCTCCCTTGGAAGTCTTGAGGGATCGCTACAAAAACCCCCGAAATATTTGGCGCCGTCAGTAGGGAGTGATTTTTAGTTGCATGAGATTGAGAAATGACAAACACATTCCAACACCCATCTTCAAGAGAACCATGTCTCACCAGAACGATGGGGTCGAGTCTAGTGCCAACACCCCGTAGAACGAGATCTTGCATAGCATATTCCCTCTCTCTCAGTTGGAGCAGATCGTCCGTCGGGTTCGACAAGAAACTCAGGAAGAAATGCGCGCTGAGATTCGAGCAATGCTCCAAGGAAAGTCCCAGAAGTCTGGTAACATACCGGTCCCATCACCCACCACGGTGGTGATGGCCTCACGACCACTCACTATTTCGAGTCGTTATAGCTCCACTCACTCCGCTGGACCTGGGCAACGACCTAGGCCAATCGAGAAGAACATTCTATATGCATCTAAGGGGAAGTGACCTGAGACCTCTTGGAGCCATCGCTCATACAACACGGAGCGAGCTCACATTGACTTGCGCGAGTTCTTGAACTCCCGTAAGAAGGAAGGACCACTTGGTTCTGAGGAATTGCCCCTCGATCTCCGCCACTCCCTTCGAAAGAAAGAGGAGGAGAGACGACTTGGTGGCATAGGCTTTAACCCTTATTTCCCATCCCGCTGGGCAAGTTGCTGGAGTACGCTCCACGGGCGTACTGACGGGACTGACCACGCAGTCCCCATTCGCTGATATGATAATGAGTCAGCCCATTCCTCAGGAACTGAAGCTGGGAAAGATCAAGAAGTATAGTAGTATCAACTCATTAACTGAACATCTCATGGCGTATGGCGCCGTGATGATGACCCCACAATTAAAACGAGGCGGTCTTATGCTAGTTCTTTGTGGGAACTTTGGAAGGTCTAGCCTTGAAATGGCTAAACGCACTTCCACGAGGCAGCGTGTACTGTTTCAGGAAGTTAGCTGACCTCTTCACAAGTCACTTCGCTGCAGACGAACGTGAAAGCAAGACAATTGAGTACCTGTTAAAATTCAAAAGGGGCAGGATGAGACCGCCAAGAAGTATGATCAGCGGTTTGTGGACCAATGCCTCGAGATCGAGAACTTTTGCCAGAAAATCCCGTGTTGTGCGTTCATCAATGGTCTTCTAGACGGGACTAAGAAAAAAATTGAGCTGAACCGTCGAAAGAAGATGAACCCAAACATGTTGTTCAATAAGGCTCGCGACGTGGCAATGAAGATAATTGCCTCATGGGAGCCCTCGAACTGCAACCTAGTAAATGGAAATGAAAGGAGTACCAATCACAGCAAAGGAAAGCCACCTCGCCATGACAAGAAGAGCAAGAGAAGGGGTGAAACCTTAAACGTTGAGAAACCTCGCTTCAAAGAAGGTCGAGGTGGCAGAGGAGGGCGAGGTGGTGGAAAGAACAATCAGAGTAAGACTGCTTACAAGGCTCCCAAGGCACCTGAGGTCAACAAAATTTTGAACTGTAATCTAGAAGTGGTCTATGCTACGATGGACCAAAGCCTCATGCCGAAAGAAATCCCAGTGAAGGAATAGGAGACCGGTGGGTATTATTTCTGCCACTACCACCTGAATAATGGTCACTCCACGGGGTAATGTCGCGAGCTCGGACGTAACCTCGCGAAACTAGCTAAAGAGGGAAAGATCAATGACTTCCTTAAGGATAATAACAAAATCTTCGCTTCGCAAAGCCAGGGGAAAGTAGCTCAGATGAGTCATCTGACACTGGGGCGACCAATCACAAGGTTGTCTCAACCATATTAGGTAGCTCTGCTTGCGGAGGTGTGACATCAAAAGCAAGAAAGGCTCACTTACGTTCTCTCGGCCCGACCATGCTGGTCGAGGAAAGGATCCAAATTCGGGAAACCCATCACATTTGATGAGTCTAATGCAAAGCCGCTTCAATACCCCCATGATGACTCTCTGGTCGTTGAGATAAAGGTTTCCAACACCTTGGTAAAACGAATGCTGATTGACACTGGAAGCTCTGTTGGCGTGATCACGTCATATTGTCTGATCGAGTTAGGTCATGACCTGAAGAAAATCGTCCCCCTCAGCTACCTAGTCTTTGGATTTGGGGGCAATGAAGTGCACCCCATGTTTGCTTGGGGCCCAAGACTTTTGCTCACCACCTCGTGGCTGAGTTCTTGGTAGTTGACGTCCCGACGTCGTACAAAATTATCTTAGGCCAGCCCACTCTTACCACCATCAATGCCAACGTTATGATGTCTGTCATGAAAATGAAGTATTACAACGATGACGACGAGGTGGGAAAGCTATTGGGACACTAGAAAACAGCACACCAGTGCTACATTAAGTGTCTCAGTAAGCCAACAACTGCAATTTTAGGCGGAGTGACAGACCCTGCCACCACGGGAGGGGAAAAGAAACTCATCATCCTGGACGAGGTGAAAGAGCTTAAGCATAAGAAGCACAAGAAAGAAGAAGCCGTCGGTCCGAGTAATGCAATAATACCCACACCTGGGGTGGAAGAAAAGAAGAGCCGAAAAGGCAAAGAAACACAGTGCCTCATGTTGGAAAGACCTGGCTTCCACCAGCATAACCCCCTAACCCAAGAGCCCAAAAGAGTTGAGGCCGTGGGAGACAAAGTTGAGTTCATTCTAGACCCAGCTCGACCTGACAGAATCACCTATCTGTGGGCACACCTGGAAGAAGACGTGCGAAGTGACTTGACCACCCTTCTTTTCGAGTAACAGGATGTTTTTGCTTTTGGACCTGAAGAAATGCCTGGAATCAGTCTAAGCCTGATTGAGCATAAACTCGGGGTGGACCCAAATATGAAACCTGTCAAACTGAAAAGGTGTCACCTAATGCCTGGAAGTAAGGCCGCATCAACAGAGGTGGCGAAACTGTTTGAAGCTGGCTTCTTTAATGAATGCCTATACCCGAAAGTGGCTGGCCAACGTGGTGATGGTGAAGAAGCATAACGGGTCATGGAGAATGTGCATGGATTATACTGACCAGAACAAGGCTTGCAAGAAGGATGACTTTCCACTACCTCGCATCGACCAGCTTGTCGACTCCACCACGGGGCATGAATTACTCAGTTTTATGGACACATTCTACGGGTATCATCAGGTGTTCATGAGAAAGAAAGATCAGACTTCCATTGCATTCAATACTAATGATAGCGTGTTTTGCTACACCATGATGTCATTTGGCCTCAAGAATGTCGGGGCCACATTTCAAATATTGATCCAAAAAGTTTCTAGAAGTAGATTGGCCGAAATTTGGAGGCTTACGTTGACGACCTCATAGTCAAAAGCAAAGTTGTAGCGGATCACGTCTATGATCTACGTGAGACATTCGAAACTGTGTGAGGTCAAAAAATAAAGTTAAATCCGAAGAAATGTGTATCCGGTGTAAGGGGTGGAAAATGTCTAGGGTTCACGGTGAACAAGCAAGGAATTGATGTCAACCCAGAAAAATTTTAGGCCATACTAGACATGAAGTCACCTTGCTGCGCCAAGGACATTCAAAAGATGACTGGTTGCATCGTCGCCCTAAATCTCTTCATGGCCAGGGTCGCTGACAAGTGTGCACCTTTCTTTGCCGCCCTGAGGAAGCCAAGTTCGAGTGGAGGGAAGAAGCTGAATCGGCATTCTAGAGGCTGAAGGATTACTAGAGATCTCTACCTTGCATCGCCTCACCTATCCCTAGTGAGACCCTATTCATGTACCTAGCAGTGTCAGATCAGGCAGTAGCATAATTTCTCGTTCGAGAAGAAGAGAAAATTTAGGCCCCAGTCTATTTTTTAGCCACCCCCTGACGGGTCCAAATTTTAAATACTCCATTTTAGAGAAGTTTGCATTAGGACAGGTTACTAGTTCGAGAAAGTTGAGGCCGTACTTTAGCTCCCACCCCATCACAGTTTTGACCAATCAGCCGCTGAAGAAAATTTTAGGCAAATTCGACTCCTCTGGGAGGTCACAGGTGTGGGTTCACGAGCTCACAGATTATGACATCACCTACGAACCACGTAGGGCTATCAAGAGCCAGGCCCTAGCTGACTTCGTAGTTGAACTCACCCCGGCAGCAGAGTAACTAGTGTAATGGACTGCGAGTTGGGAAATCAGCGTTGATGGCTCCTCATGCAAGAATGGCAGTGGAGCTGATATCGTCATCACTTCGTCTGAAGGGGATGTTTTTGAATATGCCATGAGGTTCAAGTTTATGGCATCGAACAATGAGTTAGAATATGAAGCTCTGCTGGCTGGTGTGAGTATGGCCAAAGTAGTGGGAGCGAGAAAGCTCAAGGTCAAGATGGACTCGTAGCTCGTGGTTTCCCAAGTGTCAGGGGACTACGAGGCAAGAGAAGGTAGCATGAAAGCCTACCTTTTGAGGGTTAAAACTAAAATTTTGAAGTCTGAAGAGGTGGAGTTACTACACATATCGCGGTCAAAAAAATAGCATGCTAACGCCCTGGTTCGCCTCACCAGTTCGGCGATCTCAGGTTTTCCACGGAATATCTTTTAGGAAGAACTCGAGAAGCGGAGCATAGACGTTGAGACCGTGAGAGAGGTGAACATCCTACATAGAAGTGACGACTAGATGGCCCCAATCGTTGATTGGCTCCATGATGATCAGTTGCCAAATGACCCAAAAGAGGTAAAGAAGTTGAAGAAGAAAAGCAAATGGTTCGTGTACTGAGATGGGAAGAAAAGGTACTTCAACCCATTGTTAAAATATGCCTCGCGAACTCAAGGAAAAGAGATTTTGCAAGACCAACTTTACGGAATATGTGGGACTCACCACGAGGGTCGTACGTTGGCTACCAAGGCACTCAGACTTGGGTTTTTATTGGCCAACTAGACAAGGAGACGTAACCGAACTGGTACTCACTTGCGAAAAATGACAACATCACTCCCCGGTCCCAAGATACCCGGTCACTGAGCTCTCACCCATTTTGGAGCCACTGCCCTTTAGCATGTGGGGCATGGACATCCTAGGCCCATTTTCGATTGTCCCAGGTCAGCTCAGGTTCTGTATTGTCGCACTGGACTATTTCACGAAGTAGATTGAGGTCAAAGCTGTGAAACTATAACTGTCGCCAACGTGATGAAATTCATCAAAGAAAACATTTTGTCCCGCTTCGGTACCCCTAAAAGCATAATATTTGACAATGGTCGTAAGTTCGATACTCCCAAGCTCACTGATTGGCTCTCTCAGCTCGGAGTGCAGTACTGCTTCACCACCTTTGGGCGGTCCCAGTGTAACAGTCTGGTCGAGTCAAGTAACAAAATCATCATCAATGGGCTCAAGAAGAAGCTACACAAGGCCAAAGAGATGTGGGCTAACAAACTGTTTGAAGTACTATGGGCCACAAGAACCACTACCAAAGCTGCTATTGGTGAAATCCCTTTTGTGCTCCTATATGGTAGCGAGGTGGTACTACGTATCCAGCTCACCCTGGAAAGCCCTCGCATGAAAGGATTCAGTGAGGCCGAGAATGAACTAAAGCTGAGACGTAACCTTGACCTACTCCCTGAGCTGTGAGGTGACGCATTACTCCGCATGGAAATCTACAAGCAGCGCATGGCAAGGGCCCATAACCTTAGGGTGAAGCTGAAAAACTTCAGGGTTGGCAACCTCGTTAGCTGAAAGGCTGAGTCCACAGGATTATAGAACGAAGAAGGAAAGCTCTCCACAAACTGGGAAGGGCCATACAAGATAACTGAAGTAGTGGGACCTGGCACATACCGTATCAAAGACATGACGGGAAGGAAGCTGGAGCGACCTTGGAATATCAAAAACTTGAGAAAGCTCTATATTTAGACTTCTGAGGAACGCGTACCCATCATGGGGTCGCACAAGGGGTGGGCACCCCAAAGAAGTCTCCTATTTTTGTTATTCGCTCATCATGGAGTTAACGGGGTCGACCCCCTCAAACAGCCGTGTAATAGAACTTAAGAACAGGGTGAGCACCCCCAAACAGCTCAGTTTTTGTCTAGTTCATCACGGAATTAGAATTGGGGCAAGCACTCCCAAACAGCTCAGTTTTTGTCTAGTTCATCATGGAATTAGAATTGGGGCAAGCACTCCCAAACAGCTCAGTTTTTTGTCTCGTTCATCATGGAATTAGAAATGTGGTCGGCATCCCCAAATAGCCATGAATAAAAGTTCTATTGCTCACATCAGAGTGTTTTTTAGGTTAGACCCCGGGGCGTGATTAAATAAGTGGTGGCACATGGCTTTCTAACTTAATTTAATCACTTCGCGATGTAGGAAATTCCCATCTTGATGAATATCATAAATAATTGGTGGCATCTCGCAAACTTACTTATTTCTGACATGAATGTTTTACCATCTCAGGTAAAATCAAATAATTGGGGGCACATGGCTTCGCAAGAAACTATTTGACTATTTCACCTCGCAAGAAATTCTCATCATGGAGAATATTAAAACAAGTGGGGGCACGTTGCATTAAATACTTGTTTTAACATTTGACTTGTTCGCGATTGGGGGCAAGTATCATATACGTGGGGTGAAAATTGAGAATCACTAAACAAGCAAATTTTATAAAACATGCAAGGTTAAAAAACAGAAGTGACATTAAAGTACAACAAAAAGTCAAAATACAAAAGTTGGCCTCGGAAGGCAATTGTTTAAGTCACCAAAAAATTACAAGGGCCATGACCATGAGAGATCATGATCCCGCAAAAAGAGCTCACAGGCTCAAGAAGGAATCACTACTTATCCGCACCACCGGCCACGTAATCCTCATCCTCTGGAGGTGCCTCGACTAACTCCTTCAAGACATCGTATGCCAAGTAGTCAGCTTACTTGATCCTAAGATCAGCCTGGTGCTTAGGATTGGCTTGCGCAATGAGAACTCCCGCGATGATAGCACAAGTACCAAGGTTGGTCTTAAAAACCTCCTTTGCGGTGTCCCTCCAGAGAGCGTCCGTCTCACTAGCCTTCTTTTGGAGCTGCCCAGTTCAACCCTCCAAGGTCCCAGCAAGCTCTACTCCCCTTTGTTGAGAGGCAGTGAGCTCCCTCTCCTTTAGCATGAGTGCATCGTAGATAGTCTTCAGCTCGGCTTCTTTGGAAGCAACGACCTCAGCAATGGCTTGCTACCTCTTCTCCCTTGCCTCGGCCATGACACGCGCTACGACCTTATCCATCTCGCTCATTTGGTCCTGGTTTTTCTTCCACTTGGCATTATTGTGGGCGTGCACCTGGTCATAGTAGTGAGCCAGGACATAATGCTGCCGGCAAAGTGAAGAAGAGTTAGTTTAAATAGCCAAAAACAGAGTGAAAATGAAAAGAACGATAATACCTGATGAACGTTAGACAAGAGTTGTTGGTGAGCCCAAGCAGTTGACGAGCTTAACGCAGTGAGGTCAGCACGAGGAATCACATGCTGCTTACACAACCTCACCATCTTAAAATCGATCCTTCTCTTCTGTCCCAAATAAGCTGGGCCAAGTGGTGGGCGGGGTAACAGCAGCTGACGCCGGTGTGGCTACCGGCGGCCTCTGGTCGCGAGGAGTAGACACTTTGATGTCCTTGCCCTTCTTCCTCCTCTTCTCCATGGCGGGGTCCATGTCACCCCCAGTAAGCTTGTTAGGGTGACCCCTATGGTCCACGTTGAGAATGTCGTCACCTCGAGCCATGGCGTCCCAGCTAAGTGACAACTTGTCAATGGGCCTGCCAGCAGCTTTGAGGTTAGTTACCTCGACAGACTTTTCTGGGGTGGGCTTGGACGTACCACTTGCCTTGGCCAGGGAAGGAGCTGGAGTGGAAGGCCGAGCCAATGTCGAAGCTAACTTCGACTTCAAAGAGTTTCTTGGCCTCTTAAGGGGGCGACAAGGGCGTCCTAAAGAAAAACAAAGTTAGAAGAGATGAAAAAGTCTAACAAAGTGACGAAAATGAAAGAGTATGTACTCACAAGGTTCTCCATTCGGCTGAGGGGAATTTTTATCTCGAGGTCACGGTGTAGCCTCTTCTTGAAGTGAGCAACATCGAACTTGCCAAATCTGTCATTCCCTTTGTTCCCTTTGGCCTCAAGTTTCTCCTTAGCTTCCTTTGCAAGAAAGCACTATTACTTCAGCTGAAAGGAAACGAAGCGAGAAAACAAAGAAAGTTTAAAGTAAACTAATGGGGTCCTAGCATGAATCAACCCCAGCGCCATAAGGAAGACATGGCTCTTCAACCAGTCCATGGTGGGATGCTAGAAGTTGGGGAAATTCACGAGATTTTTTGGCTTCAATGAGGGATACCATCCCAAGTACGTGAAAAAAGCTCGAGCATCCTCATCAGCCTTGGTCAAGTGAAGCCGGCCATTCTTCACGTACCGACACGACCTCGTATCCTTGCGATTTTGCTCCAGAAGTCCCCACTCCCCAGAAAGCTTTGGGAGATAATAAAATTCATCCTTCCACTTCGCTATCGAACTAACCTTGAGCAGGCCCACCACGTACTCAGGCCGCTCCAAGATATAGAAGAACCCCTTGGTGTTAGGACATTTGTTCACGCCCTTAGACACCATGAACCATAGTGCCAAGGTGGGTGTCACCCCATATACCTTGCAGACGCACAAGAAGTGCGTAATCATGGCTCGTGTGTTCGGAGTCAGCTGTTCCTGAGCAAGCTCCAGTTCGTTAAGTAAGGCCACTGTGAAGTCAGGAAGTGGAGCTCTGAACCCCATGTTCGACATCATGAGGTAAACGGCTATACACCCTGAAGGTGCCTAAGTGATTGATTCCTCCTCACGGGATGGAACTATCTCATATTCCCAAGGAAGAGTGAAGCTAGGAACTCTCTCTCTCCAACTGCACACGTCAAACATCACTCGGGACCTCACCTGGCTGGCCTCAAATTGGTCGTCCTCGGGCTCATCCTTTGCTGCGGTCGCCACATCCCGGCTTGAATTTGATGCCTCACCTTGAGCCGAGGTTGAAGCCCTTACCAATCTAGCCCCAAAAATTTCCGACGAACCTACCACTGCGCCACCATGAGAAGCCAGCTTCACAATGTCATCGAAAAGCTCCGGGTAGCGATCATCAGTGACGTCGGGCTGCACCACGTCTTCATTAATCTCCCTCGTTTCATGACTCCCTCCGGACTGAGCAGCCATCTCATGGTCCACCTCGATCTGTGATTGAAACTCTTGATCAAAGTCACCACTGAACTAAGTTGACTCCGTGGAAGTGTTGGAAGTCGACTCCAGCTCGGAGGATCGGACCTCATAATGGGGTGATGCCATTGCTGCGGACCGATTTGAAAAACAATAAAAAAGCAAGACAAACACACTTACTAAGAGACAACGATGTATGAATTGGGTAGGGGTCACCGCTCACAGCTTGAAACGACGGAGGGCTCTCCATGAATCATCGATCGCTGGACTGTTCGTTTGGAACGAGCGACCGTCTTCC
>ONZA01010829.1:4420-15633 GCA_900322205.1 Kewa caespitosa | reverse complement strand
TGGGTAACGTTTCTGTATGTCCTTCTTAACTTCCCAGGTAGCTTCTTCCGTCTTGTGGTTGGACCACATGACCTTTATCTGTTTCGTGACTTTATTGCAGAGGACTCGATCCTTTCCACCCAATTTTTTTACAGGGCACTCTTTGTAAGTAAGACTATTATCAAGCTTGATGACTTTAGGTTGAATGACATGAGTAGGGTCAGGCACATATCGACGAATTTGGGACACATGAAAAATGTTGTGAATCTTTTCCAACTACATGGGCAAAGCCAATCTGTAACCCACTTCTCCAATTCTTTCCAAAACTTCGTAAGGACCAAATGTACTTTGGACTTAGCTTTCCGTTCTTCCCAAATATCATTACTCCTCTAGTTGGTGATACTTTCAAGAGAACCTTCTCCCCCATTTAAATTCATCATGATGCCTTCCTTGGTCTACATACGCTTTCTGTCTATCTTGAGCTGACTTCATCTTATCTCTTAGCATTGAACTTGCTCTGTCGTTTGTTGTATCAACTCTAGTCCCAATGTCACACTCTCACTAATATAATTCCAACACTTTGGCTCCTACATTTCCTTCCATAGAATGCTTCATATGGGGCCATTCCGATGCTTGCATGATAACTGTTGTTGTATGAGAATCATACCAAGTGAAACCATTTATCCCACGGTCCTTGGTATTCTTGTGCATAAGACCTTAGCATATTTTCCAATGTTTTAATCATTCTTTAATTTGTCCATCTGTGACTGGGTGAAAAGTAGAACTGAATTTTAACTTAGTCTCAAATGCTTCTTGCAATTTACCCCAAAAGTTCGACAAAAATCTCTAATCTCTATCATATACAATATCCTTAGGAACTCCATGTAATCTCAACAACATAAGCTTCAACCAATTGATCCTTACTCCAAGTATCTTTCATTGCAATGAATCTGGCAGTCTTGGTGAGGTGATCGACGATAACGTAAATAGTATTCAAGCCACATTTTGCGGACGACAACCCCATAATAAAATCCATCGATACAGAATTCCATTTCCATGTTGGAACTTCCAAAGGTTGTACTAAGCCACAAGGTCCTATGCTCAATATTTACTATTTGGCATGTGAGACACCTAGAAATAAAATCAGCAACATCCTTTTTCATTCCATGCACCAAAATTTCTTTCTAAGATCATGATACAACTTGGTACCTCATGGGTGCACTAAGTACGATGTGTTATGTGCCTCATCCAAAATTACCTTCTTGATTTCTTCCTTATCGAGCACATACCATCTCCCATTAATACTAAGGCTCCCATCTTCATGAATCTCAAACTCCTCAAATTTACCTCTTTCTTTTTCTCAATGATCTCCATCAATTTTGGGTCACTAGCTTGATTCTCCGAAATCTCCTCAAAAATGGAAGGACGCACGTACAAAGCATTCAACAAACCTTGAACTTCTCCATGGACAACTACCTCTTGACCCAGCTTCAGAAAATCCTTGTAAGTAGCCTAAGGAATCACAAAATAGAGTTCAAAGTATGTTTGCTCTTCCTGCTAAGTGCATCAGCAACAACGTTTGCTTTTCCTTCATGATACTGAATCTCCAAATCATAATCCTTAATGAGTTCCAACCACCTTCGTTGTGTTCAACTGCTTTTGCGTGAAAATATACTTCAAACTCTTGTGATCTGTATACACCTTACATGGAGCTCCACACAAATAGTGCCTCCAGATCTTCAAAGCAAAGACAACAACAACTAACTTCAAGTCATCAGTAGTGTAGTTCACCTCATATGGCTTCAATTGTCGTGATGCATAAGCAATTACCTTACCAAGTTGAACAAATACACAAACCCAAACCATTCTTCAAAGCATCACTATAGACCTCAAAACCTTTAGTCCCTGAAGGCAAGGCCAACACGGGAGATGTAGTCAACTTCTTCTTAAGTTCCTGAAATGCAGTTTCACACTTCTCATCCCGTAGAAATATCTTAGTTTTCTTCGACAAGTTATTCATTGATCGAGCAATCTATGAAAAGTACTTCACAAATATCTTATAATAACCTGCTAATCCCAAGAAACTCCTTACTTCTGCCACATTTGTTGGTCGCGCCCAATTTGTTACAGCTTGAATTTTAGATGGATCAACCGATACTCCTTCCTTCAATGATATGACACAAGTAGGATGCCTTCTCTAACATAAATTCACATTTGCAGAGCTTAAAATACAAATTATTCTCCCTAAGAACCTCAAGTATTAACCTCAAGTGCCTCTCATGCTCTTCCTTGTTCTTCGAGTACACCAAGATATTATCAATAAAAAAAACCACAAAATTGATCCAAATAAAGCTAAAATATCCTGTTAATGTGATCCATGAAAGCTGAAGGTGCAATAGTTAACCCAAATGGCATCATCATAAACTCATAATGACCTTATCGTGTTTGGACAACAGTCTTTGAAATGTCTTCATCTTTTTTCCTCAATTAGTGAAATCCTAACCTCTAAGTAAATCTTAAAAAATACACCAGCTTCATTCAACTGATCAAACCAGACATCTATCCTCGGTAATGTGTATTTTTTCTTGATGGTTACCTTGTTCAGTTCTATGTAATCAATGCAAAGCCTCAAACTTCCATCTTTTTTCCTCACAAATAGCACAGGTGCACCCAGGGTGAAACTTTCGATCTGATGTATCCTTTCTCCAAAAGTTCCTCAAGTTGTAGTTTCAATTCCTTCAACTCTATATGGGCCATTCTATATGCTGCTCTCGAGATTGGTCCATTCCCTGGAACTAAGTCTATAGTGAACTCAAATTCTCTCACACGTGGCATTTGCGGAATCTCATTAGGAAACACATTCGGATATTCATTCACCACCTGTATACTCCCAATCTCTTCATTTGGCTGGTCGACATCTCGAACATGACATAAGTACCCATGGTATCCTTTTCTAAGGAACGATTGGCAAGTCAAAGCTGAGATTATTTTAATGCCTAGTCTCATCTCTATTCCACGATATGATATCCTGTTACCCTTAGGTCCTTTAAGTGAAATTTTCTGTTCATGGCATTCAATTCTAGCCTTGTACTTGCTTAACTAATCCATCCCCAAAATAACTTCAAAATCCACCAAGTAAAACTGCATTAAGTTTGCAGGTAACTCAGATCCATCTATGTTTACTATATAGTTTCAAACAATGTCTTACAAGGCACTACAACTCCATACGGAATAGCCATTTTTGCCTCACAAGAAACTGGAGAAGTCAAGCCCATCTTCTTAACAAACGATGACAATATAAAAGAGTGTGAAGCTCCAGAATCAAATAAGAGATAGGCTGGTGTAGAATGAATAAAAATAGTACTAGTCACAACATTAGCATCCGTATCAGCTTCAGTTTGGTTCATCACAAAGCTACGACCAGCAAGACCTTCATTTCAGTTTCCATTGGCACCTTGGTTGTTGTTACTAGCACTATTTCCATTACGGTTCTAGTTCTGTCCACTATTTCATTGTAGGGACGCCCAAAGTTCATTTTATGTTTGCCATTGTTGCTGTTGCTTGGGTTATGGTAGTTTTTGTTGTTACTATTCGTTTGTGCACTCACGATTTTCCCAAATTGTTACCTTGTTGATTTTCTTTCCCTTCCATGGGGCAATAATGCACTAGATAGCCTCTATTAACACAGTTGAAACAAGTCATTAAATCCCCCTTGTGGTACCTTCCCAAGTGATCCCTACCGCACTTTTTGCACAAGCTCTTTCTGTTCCCACTGTTGTCAAAATGACCATTCCCATTGGATTTATATCCTCCACGGTAATTCCCTTGGTTACCAGTGTGGTAGTTGTTACTCCCAGTTCGCACCTTCTTATCACCTTCATTGTTGTGGATGATCCCACTTTATTCTCTTTTTCTTCTGCACTTGTTCACCTTGTCTTTTTCCTTTAAGACCATTTCAGCATTACATGCCTTATCATAAGCTTCTTGGTAGGTGTTGAAGCGGTTTATAGACATCAACTTACTCAAATGGAAGGCCATACCATCCTCAAATTTTCTTGCACTTTCCTTGTCAATAGGAACAAGTTCATGGGCAAAACGTGTCAGCTCATTAAACTTCGCCCCATACTTTGGCACAGAGCACAGTCATGTTATCTTGTTTGAGGTACGAAAACTCAGTGTTCTTCTGATGAAGCACTGTGTCTGGGTAAAACCGCTCCCTTATTTTCTCCTTGAAACTTTTCCGAAGTAAAGTCTGGCTAAGTGGTAAGTGCTTCTCTTACAGTACCCCACCAAGTATCAGCTTCCTCACTGTAAGTAGTAGGTGACATAACCTATCTTCAGGTCAGCGGAGAGTCCCATAGCTTCAATATACATATCAATGTCCTGAATCCAGTTCTCAAGGACAATGGGGCCGTCCTTTCCATCAAAGGGCGGAGGCTTCTAGTTAGCAAGGATCTACATAACAAGCGATGTTTGATTGTCATTTTCTCTATTGACCTTGCATTGGGCCAATAAGGTTACGAGTTGCTCCATAATTTGCATGCGAGCATTAGACTGATTGGGAATTTCAGCAGCCATCCTCTTTCTTGAACGAGTTCGAACGTAAATGATATAAGAATTTCAGTGCATACAACCTACACTTATTCATCTATTTCTAAACGTCACGTTTTATTTTCAAACTATCACCTCTGATCTCTATGGAAGTAACTTAACTACATGCATTCAATCACGTTCAAGACATTCACATCATTCATATACATATGCACTATCATTTTACATATCACATAATTCACATATAAACAGTTACTTCACAATCCATTCAATCATTCACGACTTGCTCGATGTAACTCTCATCACTTTTTGAACTGGAAACGTCACATATACTCATTGAAATTCCACCATTTCATAAACCATTATCTCATTATCTTGAAGCATTTCACATTTGTAGTAAAGACCATTGATGGGAAAGCATCATTTCATGAATAGGATGATACACACAATAGTACTTCTTGGCTAAGTACTTCAAAAAAAAAAGAAAATAACCTGCCTCTTTCTACCCACGCTTTCGTCTTATTAACTACTTCATTGATTTATTTATCCACTCTTTAATTACCAATTTTACGCATCCTACTTCATTTTCATTTTGAATTCTAGATTCATTTAAAACTCCTAGGTCTACAAATTTTATCCTAGATTTTATTGTTTTATTTCCAAGGACACTTAGCCTAATGCTTTGATGCCACCTTGCAACACCCCCTATTTTCAACTACATTAAAAATATTGAAATCATTTATTGTGGAAGAAAAAAAATCATAAATCAGGAGCTCTACCACAATTCTTGCCCCGAGGGATAAGTACTAAGGCTAGATTAGCTAAGGACAACGACTATTAACACAATCATATACGTGTATGTGAAATTCATCATTAATTGTCATACTAGTCATCGTCCATAGGTGAGTACTGAATAATACATCCATTAGTAATAAGCTCATGGACTAATTAACTCGAGATTAACTAAATAGACATACTCCAAAAATAAACTACTTAAGTGAGTCTCGCCCATGCTTGTAATCGTGATCCTTGCCGCTCACTTCCCAAAATGTCCCTCAAACAAACACTACTTAACTCGAGATTAACTAGATAGACATACTCCAAAACTAAACTACAACCCAAAATAAACCGAACCCCATTCATATTGCAGTTGGGTTTTGTAAAATTTATATACCAGACCCCATTCGTACCGATGTCGGGTCCTGCACGATTTATACGCCAGAACCAATCTGAATCGCAGTCGGGTCCTGTATGATTTATACACTGGACCCCGTTCTATTCGCATTTGGGTCCTGTACAATTTATCTCATAAATATATATTTTGGACCCGGGTCGTAACATAGTCGAGTCTTGTTCATCACTAGAGGACAATCCACCCAGTGGCTATCTTACCCTCAGTGTTCCACTTAAAATATTAGTAGCTTCATGATTCACTTATAAGCCCAATATATCAACATAAGACAACTTGTACGATAACATTTAAACTTCATACTTAATTATCTCATTCATTTCTTCGTTTAACGATTAATATCCATATCGCAATCATTTCATCATTATAACAAATTTCATCATGAATTTTCAAACATATCTCACTGATCACAACTTTAACGCATTTCATATCAAAAATCATCGATTATTATCATCACATAATTTCTCAATAGTAACAACGTGCATGCACGAAAGTTAAGCTTTTAGTTACACGGTAATCTCGAGATTTTATTATTAATTAAGCATTAACTCAAATAAAATTCAGCATGCAATAACCACTTAATTTAGCTCGATAAACATGCTTTGATCGAGTTACACCCCAAGAATATAACAACATAAATTACACAGGTCACTTCTAAATCCAGGCAACGTGTTAGAAATATAAGAATTAATATTACTCCTCATATTTTCCATTTCATTAAAACATGCATATTTCAGGTTGTAAATCTAACATATAAATATAGGTTACTGAACTAAATTAACATGCAATTATATAAAATCAACATGC
This sequence comes from Kewa caespitosa, assembly GCA_900322205.1. Lineage (NCBI taxonomy): Eukaryota > Viridiplantae > Streptophyta > Magnoliopsida > Caryophyllales > Kewaceae > Kewa > Kewa caespitosa. Next base: position 9,107 of record ONZA01010829.1, on the reverse strand, counting down.
AAGTACATATTGATGGTTAACTTGTCCATAACCATTCATACTACACATGAAACATCATATTCAGGGTCATAACTCTTGTATTTAGATCGACTTATAAATAAAAGATGCAACCATATATATCATGTAATTTCATTGTCATATTTAATATGCAATAATGGAAAATTATATACAAGTAAATATTAGTCAAACTTTGCATGCAACAACATCTCGTAACAGATCACATGCATGGCATCATAAAGATAGCGGTGTATTATTACCTCGAACTTATTGATACTTAGCTAATTATCCGAGATAGCACCTGGTTCTCGAAGTTCTCGATCTCATGATCTAACAATAATCGACATGTATATTGACCGATAACCTATAACTCACAACAGTGATAATAGTAATAGTAGTAGTAGTAGTAGTGGTAGTGGTAGTGGTAGTGGTAGTGGTAGTGGTCATGGTAGTGGTCGTGGTAGTGGTGGTGGTCGTGGTGGTGGTGGTGGTGGTGGTGGTAGTCGTGGTGGTAGTGGTGGTGGTGGTGGTGGTGGTAGTGGTGGTGGTAGTGGTGGTGGTAGTGGTAGTAATAATAAAAATAATAATAATAACTATGTAATTTACACTATATATATTAAAAAAAAATACTTTTGAAAACATTCATAAACATTTAAAAAAATCTGTCTTAATATCAAAAACAAAAATTGAAACTGTTTCGGGTGTTTTTGCGTAACGGAGTGGACTGTTGAAACTCAAAGGATTGAAGAACTTTCGGCTGCGTGAGGATTGAGAGATTTCGAGGTACTTCTGAATGGTCCAAGATAATCTGCAAAATAGAACTCGTGAACTGCTCCCGGCTTGGTGCAGGGATCGGTTCTTCGATGCCTAAGTCAGTTAGAGGTAACTGAAAGAGATTCGGCCATGAGCAAGACCGAGGGGCAAATAGACAGTGTGAATATGCACTTCGGACTTGAGCACTTTGTGAGTTAATTTTGAGAGCAAAGCGCAAAAAATGCGTAATTATTGCAAAGAATATTGTGTGTCCTTTCTTGGGATGCGTATGGGTCCTTTTATATGATCTGATCCCACCAACCCTAGTTAGGGTTTGGACTTACTGATGAGATGATGGTGACCCCCAACGGTCAACGTGGACCTTGGGAAATTGACCTAAACATTTGCCCCTTAGTTTATGTTGGACTTCATCTTCTGAGGTCTGTGCCTGATCCGAACTGTTCTGAGTGTGAGCTTTACCTCGTCGACTCTTTCATAAAAGGGTACTCATAGAACCAGCTTCTAAAAAAGGGGGGTTCTGAATGTGAGGAGGTTGATGCCACATGGAGGGGGGTTGACTTAGACACGTGTTCGTCTGTTAGTGAATGTAGGATTTTGTTGTGAACCTTCTTTAAATAGGTTCAACTTTTCCCATTTTGTCTTCACCTTATCAGTGAAGTTTCTAGAAAGAGAGTCCTTTTTAGAGAGAGGAATGTTTCCTGAAATTGAGATTCTTCGCCTTCGTTTCTTCAAGTCCTTCGGAGCTTGATCTTCAAATACTTCGTCTTTTATCCTTCAAACACTTCGGCCTCAAATCTTCGACCACTTTGACAAGATTCTCCCCCTTCATCTAAGGCTTGACTTTTGAGGTAATTTTTCATCTCTCCGCAACTCTTTTTTTCGAAGATTTTTCTTTTAGTTATGTTTAGTCAACCTTCAGGGTTTTCTTTTGGTAGTCTAGCTCAAGGTGAACAGGGCATTTTGGGGGAAATTTAGAAACAGAAAGCCGGGTACATTAAGGTTTTAGAGTCCATAGCGAACGAAAAAGTAGCTCGCCGACATGATAGTGGTGAATGCATAATAGACCAACCTCCACTTAAAGCTTTTGACAACCACGAGGTAGAATTAGATGATGAGAGACTAGTGGCATTCGGACAGGAATAGTAGAGTATTTATGGTAACCCAACACGTTTAACCATTGGACGGGGTATAATCCTTGTTCGAGCTAGAAAGACAAAGACTAGCCCTCCTCTATGGGGCCCTGCCCCCCCATAATACCGAACCCCCTAAGGATAGTAGGACGCCTTCGGTCCCAACGAGCCCGGTGCTACCGATGCACGCTCGGAGATTAGTTAAAAGGATTAATAATTCTGTGAAGGGGTAGTCTCACGATCTCGAGACGAGTCCGCATCGTCGTCCGCCAAGCCTGTCTCCCTTCGTCCTCATAAGAGATGAAGGGCCATATCCCTAAAAGCCCAAATTCTACTTCGTCCCCCATGTACATTGATTTAATTTTTGTTTTGTTTGTTGTCTTATGTACCCGAGTTCCAGCACTGGTAGTAAACGTCTCATCCTCCAAAGTCACATTTGCTTCCTTCATCGACCGGAGAGTAGTAATGGCTAATAAAGCGTCAGCCTCAGGTCATTCAAAGAAGACCAGGAGACTGGAGGACGAGATTAGGTGTTGCTGGTTGATTCCCGATGATGAGGTGGCCTCGACAACTGGTATATTTGGGTCTCCAAACGACATCAATTCAGTGAGGGCGGGATCGAGTAGTAGGGTGATTAGACTGACGGGGAACTTTGTTACGGTGAGCAAGTTCATGAGCGAGGCCGAGTTTCGGCTACCCCTCCACCCCTTTACTCTATCCCTCCTACAATACTAGGACTTGGCTCCCTACCAGCTGGCCCCATAAAACTGCATGATGACTTCATACTTCATTGCTGGCTATAAGGTCCATGAGGTGGATCTGACCCTGGGGCTCTGGTTGGCCATTATGAAGGCCATCACCCCCAGCAACACAGATTAAGGGTTTTTCCACTTTAGAGAGAAACCAGAGAATGTGGTTGGACCACCTCGTCCTAGCTTGAATCACGGCTAGAAAGAACTCTTTGCCTTCGTCAAAGGTTTAAGGGACGAAGTCTTGTAGGTTATTTCAAGGTGGAATGCCGCAGAGTCAGTTTGCTTGGAATTCGAGGGGAGAGGAGGTCGTCCTTCCCAGGGTGACCTCAATGCCCGGAAGTATTTTCAATGTGAAACAAAGAGAGGTCATCAAGGGACAAAAGTCCAAGTGAAGATGTCCCTCTATTGGCAGCCGGTGCAGAGGTGGCTAAGAGACGAGGACTTTCTCGTCTTCATAGGTGTCAGCCAGAAGTGGAGCCTAGGTACTTTAGTATTCCATTTTATTCCGCTCGTTTTCCCTTGCCTATTTACAAATAACATCGTTCATTTTGCAGAGGCGGTGATGGTCACCCTCAATGCGGACGGTGAGAGTTGGGATATGTCGGGGAAGACCTCTACCACCGAGGTGCATGCAAGGATGGTCGAGGAGCTAAAACTCAAAGCGGAGGAGCTCCTCAACTCCGTGAGTGTCCGCCTTCGTTTCTCAAACTTGCACTAATCCCTTTATGAATCTGACTGTTTTGGTTCTTTTTGTGGTATGTGCTGATCGGAGTGCCCAAGAGGAAGAAGTCCTCGACTGTGGGAGGTTCAAGGTCGAAATGAGCTTCTTCAGCTAAGCCCGTCACCACACTCATCTCCAACGATGTTGATGAGATGGTGGCACATCTCCTTGGGACTTCTTCGAAGAGGCCTCGGACTGCGCCCAAGTCGAGGTCAACTTTGACTGAGGTGGGCGCCGAGCGGATTCCCCCTTTCGCTAAGGACAGGGGTAAGGGGAAGATGTTGGACGAGCCCCTGGAGGAGGAGCCTGCCCGGGAGGAGAAGTTGGAGAGGATCGACATCGACGCTGAGAAGGAGCTGCCGGATGGCATGCACCTCTTCCCGGTGTACTTTCATCGTACCAAGGAGGGGAAGGTGAAAGTGGTGAACTACACCGCCCAACACTTCGTCCCCATCGAGGACCTCGCCGATATGGAGCTGAGCCCGGGAATCAGCCGGGGGATCGCATTGAAGTCGGTCAACGAGGTACGTCATTTTTCACACATGCTTTTGTTGACACCAAAACAATGTCCCCCAAATAACGATAAATATTCTATGGTACTGTTCCCGAATATTCCTAATGCGTGAAATAATAATAAACCGAAAAAATCCAAAGTCAAAGTTAAAGAAAAAATTGATCATTTCACCTCACCCTTGAAGCTTCTAGATGTTTCCCCTAGGATTCCCGGCCAAGGGAAGCCGAAAACGTGACGGACGAGAGAAATCAAGATCCAATGATTAGGGGCATAATCGTTGCCCACCCAACGATTTGCTTCATAATCGTTTAGCCCCCTGTGAATTTCATGATATTCGCTAGGCTATTCAGCGATTTTCTCTCATATCGCTGTCTGTTGGATCTCCCCTGACCGTTAAAACCCAGGTGCACAGTTCAGCTTCCAGTGAATACCTTTATATTCGCTGGGTGCTGATCGAATGTTGGCATAATCGCCTTGTGCTCCAGCGAATTACTCCATATTCGTTGGGCCAAGGTCCATTAAGTTTTTCGATTCTATATAAACCCATGCATTAACCTACGGCATGGGGATCCATTCACACCCTACATTCTGTCAAAAATCACCAGCAACCAGAGAGCATTCTCCACAAATTTTAGTATTTTTATTAGCCCAGCTTATACATTTTTCTCAAAGCAAAAACCACAAAAAAGCCATAAACACAAAAAAACTAAGTGTACACAATTTCACGTATAAGTAATTCTGGCAATAATTCTAACCAAAGGTAGACTCCCAAGGATCCTGCCCTCCTAAGGCACCCCTT
>ONZA01010826.1:16419-26722 GCA_900322205.1 Kewa caespitosa | reverse complement strand
GATATTTAAATACATGCAACCAACGTTCATTGTTTCTTTACCTAAAACATACATTCAACATGCAAATTCAACCACAAGTTATAATAATTGAGAGAAGCACAAATCCAGTAAAGTATGTTAACATACCAAATAAAAGGTTTAGGAGTAGTAATCCTAATAAACTTAGCTTCGAGTACTTGAAAGACAATGAAGCAGCCATGCTCTTAGTTTAGTTAACCTGTTAATCAAATTAAAACTACAAATTTGTGTTCACCTATTTATCGATGCTACAATCACTGTTTGATGAAAAAAATTAATATGATATTTTACCCACTTTATGTCCCTTAAAATATTATGTGTCACTATTCATCGATGTCCATCGTGACCCACGAGGATAGGAAAATTGGAAAACACAAAAATTAAGAAATGAAGCATTGACCACAACTACTGCTATCGATGACGATTAAAAAAAATGAATCAAGGTCCAATGAAACCATCTATCCTTTGTTTTGGTAAAATTATGCAAGCCTCGACTTGAGAGGGATGAGTGAGTTAATTAACCTAATGATCGAAAAGACTTTCCTAAACAAAAAAAAAAAGATGAAATAAATATAAACAACTTACAACGTTAAATGACACACGATCTTTTTATGAGGAAAATCCTTGAAGGGAAGAAAACCTCAGTTTGGATCGGTCTCCAACAGGGAAAAGCTTTCACTATGATTTATTAGTTGAGTACAAGGATGGTAATATGGAAATGACTGAATGACTATAGCAACGTTTTAATTGTAGAGACGATGAGTAACAAAGAGCACTGAGTATATGAGAATAAAGGATGTAGTTGTAGTCGAGAGTGATGTGAGCAATGCGTTCTCCTTTTCAGCTTCTTCCCCTTATATACATCAACATCCACGACCGTTGAACCACGTTCAGCAGCTCATCCCTATCTTCTCGGCACTTCCTTGATCCTGGGCCTCAATCCCCAGTATCTGGTACCGGACTACCCTTCCAACGATCACCTCTCCTTTAATTGACTGTTATTTCCTTCTTATCCCCAGACTAAGCACTAACTATCCAATAACATAGCTTGTTAGTTTTTACCCACATGCTGTAAGATCCGGTCAAATTAGTTACAGCTTCATTGAAGTCTTCTTGTATAAACTATCGTTCTGGTGGAAGACGTCTTATAGAGCTCGCGCGTCTTTCTAAACGTCTTCGACTTTTAGCTGAAAATCTCGTACTAACAATTGTCCCCCAGTTTTGAAATTGAAAAGCGTTTGACATTTCAAAACTCCTTGATTCTCGCATTTTGCTTTTGCAGGGCAGCCATCTAATCCATTATCACTCTGCAATAACAGAGTCCATATCCACCACATCTCTTACTTACCCTCATATTTTTAAATTCACCCCTAATTTCAAACCCTAACTATTTTTTCATTCTCCAACTCTTCTCCTTTATCTAAAGTCTCGGCTCACTCTCTGTTTAAGCTTTTTCTCTTCTTGTGTTAGTGCTCCTTGTTGGATTTTGCGTTTGCCCTCCAGGTATTTCCGTCAGCTCTGTCTTTTTGGGATTTTTTTGTTTTTCTGCAATCATGGGTAAAACACAATCGCTTCAAAGAGCAATTCTCAATCTGTTACCCTTGAGGATCATGAGTTTAATCCGACTGGAATCCTTGATTCTAGGAATAAGCCTAGTGTACCGAACGACCTTGATCCTATGTCTGTTGTAACCCTCAAAGAATCTGGTGTTTGACCCTCTGACTGTAAGGTGATTGTCCCATATGAACCTGTTCGTGCCAATTGGGTATCTCCTGGGTTGATTTGTATGTATGCGTACCCTTTTGAGAAGGCCTTGTCTTTTCTCTTTCCCAAAATTATTAGTCGCTTTTTCGAGCTTTTCCCCATTGCTGCATGTCAGTTAGTTCCTGGCATGTGGAGACTTCTTTATTCTGTTCACATCCTTTGTAAGAGAAGAGGGCTTGAGATTTTTCTGAAGGACATATTTGTGTATTATCACTTGGGGGGTAGTGGGATAGGTAGGTTTCAGTTTAGAAAGAAAGAGGGTGTTCAAGCTTTAATTCATGGTTTGAATGATACAAACGACCTCAATTGGATACAAACTTACATGTTTATCGACAAAGCGTCATTGGGAGACCATGGAGTTTATCGACAAACTGGAGGTATTTTCTGACCTTTGATAGTGTTTTCTTTTGCAAAGTTGGTCTGAAGTTTTTTTGGCTTACTTGTATTTTTTGCAGATATCGATTCCAAAGGCTTGGGGAAGGGTAGAGAATCTCTTGATCGTCTTGAGGCATTCTTGAAGATGCCGGTGTCTGAGAGAACATTTCCTGGTTGTCTTGGAGAGCTTGGTCTTCCTTGTTCCACGGCTGAGCAATCGTAGTAGGAGAGAACTAAGTCAAAAATGTCAACCGTTATGTATCGTTGTTTCTTATTTCCGTTCTTCAAAGTTTCCATAGTATTGAACTTTTTGGACTAATCAACATGTGTAATGTGGGTTCTTGAGCGACCTGTTCTTCAGTCCATGATAAGACTATTTCTAATATGATGAAGGTCCAGAAGGAAGCCTCTGCAACTTCTGGGAGTAACACTGCAACAATAAAGCCTTCCTCTGTGCTCCCAGATTCTAAGCATCGTAAAATAGATCCAATCATCGATTTGACTGCTCAGAGTGGCACATTAGCTGGTCCTTCTACGCAATTGGAGTCTCTTTTGCTGGACAGTGCTGAATGTCTTTATAGGGGTCAATAAGTGAAAGACTCCTTTGAAGACTGCATTGCCTCTAGTCTGAAGGTATATCTTGTATGTTCATATTTTTGTTTTACTTGCTGTTGGTAATTGGTGATGACACTTTGGCTGTGTTGGCAGGCATTGTAGACTTCTTTAGCTTGCAAAAAGAGGGTTCATCTACTGGAGAGTGAGGTTGACATCTATCGTTCTGCCAAGAAGGTTGACGAGGAGAAGCTTCAAAAGACTTTGGACATCTTATCTAAAGAGAGGACTGAGAAAGATGCTCACATCAAGAAGCTTCCGGATGACTACGAGTTGCTAAACAACGAGTACAAAGACCTTCAGATTGAGATTGAGGAAAATGCTCTGCTTTTCGGTTGGCGTGGTCGTCTGGAAGCCATGGAAGAGTATGCTCAGGGGAAGCACGATGAGTGATTACTCCAGCTGCCTTAAGGAGTTTCTAGAGAGGTTTTCTTCTGAGGCAGCCAAGTATCCCAAGATTGATGATGAGTTGAAGGAGATATCTTAGAAAGTTGTTGTGAATGTCACCACTGAGATCCTTGATGCCTACCGTCTTGAAGGTTTTCTTCCCTCCCTACTCAGAAAGGTTGTTTGTTGTCGTTTTTTTTGAAGGGATGGTATGTCTTCCTTTAATAATTTGGTTTGTATTGTACTCTGTCGATGGGGGTAGAGGTGACAATTTGGTCATTATGTGACCGTTTATTGGAACATTCTAGTTTATGCCTGTTTGAATTTACAAAATACATGCTTTTGTCATTTTGGAATGCATTTTTCTGAATTATGAGTTGTGTCGTTCTGCACTCGTTAACTCAGATGCGTATATATGTGTGTGTGTGTGTGTGTGTGTGTGTGTGTGTGTGTGTGTGTGTGTGTGTGTGTGTGTGTCGTGCTTATGCATGACTTGCATAGTATTGTGCACGCATTTGGTGTTAGGAAGTATGGAGACTTACTTGTAGACGTTCATATGGTCTTGTTAGACGTTCGTTTGGTCTTGTTGATGATTCTTTTGGACGCACAAGACACCTAGAATGACTTTGGTACATTCTTGTCCCCCTTTCTTGTAGTGTTGAATTCTGTTCATTCTGCAGGGCGTGATCAGTTAGGATGGTCGTTGGCTTTATCCAACGGCCCTTCGATGCTTAAGTCAGTAACGTCATTTGAAGAAATAAAGTTTGTAAAAAGAAATAACATGAAAATTGAGTTTGAAGTTCATACCTTTCCTCCTCTCATCGTGGTTAAGAGTTGTTATCTTGGCAGACATTGGTGAGAATTGTTTTACATAAAGTAATTTTTTAGATTGATAGCGTTCCAACTTCTGGGAATTGACTTACCTTCTAACGTCATCAATCTGAAGGCTCCCATTCCTGTGATGGAATCTATGAGATATGGACCCTCCCATGTTGGGGCCAACTTTCCAGCGTTGTGCTCTTTGGTATTTTTGAACGTCTTTCTCATCACCATGTCCTCTACCTTGAACGTCCTGATCTTGACATCCTTGTTGTAGCTCATGGCTACTGCTTGTTGATAAACTGCTAACCTTATGTGGCCGACTCTCTGAGTTCATCCACGGTGTCCAGGCTTGCTGCAAGTTCAGAATCGTTGATATTTTGTGTATTCAAGCTACCTTTGAGTGGGGACCGTGATTTCTGCAGGTATTACTGCTTCACAGCCAAAGACTAGCGAGAACGCTGTTTGTCTTGTTGAACTTTTAGTGTTGTTTTGTCTGCCCACAGTACCATGGGTAGTTCATCGGCCCGTCTTCCTCTTTTGTGTTCCATCCTTTTCTTCAAGTTGTTGATGATGATTTTGTTGCTCGATTCTGCTTGACCATTAGCTTGAGGATGTCTGGGCGTTGAAGTGTGCAGTTCGATGTTTCATTGGGCGCAAACGACCTTGTCTTATTGCTGATGAATTGTGATCCATTGTCGTAGACGATCACAGAAGGTATGCCAAACCTGCAAATGATGTTACGTTTGATAAAGGAAATTACTTCTTTATCCCTTACCTGATTGTACGCTTCCACTTCGATCCATTTAGAGAAATAGTCGGTCATTGCTAGCATGAATGCTCTTTGCCCTGACGCTTGAGGTAGCTTTCCAACGATGTCCGTTCCCCGTTTCATGAATGGCCATGGAGTGGAGACTAAGTGGAGCAGTTCTGGTGGTTGGTGTATCTCTTGAGCGTGTCTTTGATATGCATCGCATCTTTTAGCGTACTCAATCGCGTCCTTTCTCATTGTCGGTAAGAAGTAGCCCATTCTGAGTGCTTTGTTTGATAAGCTATGTCCAGCTGCATGATTTCCACATCTTCCTGTGTGTAGTTCTTTCAGGACTTCTTGAGCTTGATCCTTTTCCAAGCATCTGAGATAAAGACCGGCTGCTGACTTTCTAAAAAGGACGTCGTCTATTAGAACAAACTTGGATGCTTTCATCCTGAATGACCGCCGGTGGATTGTTGTGTTTGGACCGTTGTCTTCCTTGAGGTATTCGATGTAAGTTTTCGTCCAGCCATTTTCTTGCATGTTAGTCTCACATATAGAATTTTGGACTGTTTCGATTTCTTTACCTTCCTTGGAGATGGATGGGGCTAGTAGGATCAAGATCGATATTGAGCTTAAATTAGCCAGGTTAACATTTGATCCTAGAGATGCTAAGACGTCGGCTTGAGTGTTAAGGTCTCTAGGAACTTACTTTAGCTCAAAATTCTCAAATGTACTAACCAATCTTTTTACCTTCTCTAAGTACGTGACCATCTTGGATTCTTTAGCAATATATGAGCCATTGACTTGATTCACTATTAAGAGTGAATCAGAATTTACCTCAAGGTGTTTGATCTTTAGTTCTATTTCCATGTTGAGACCAATAATATGTCCCCCTGTGGCGATTTCAGGACGACACCTAATCCTATCCCCTTGACATTTGATGCTCCGTCACTGAACAATGTCAACTTTTGGGGTGCGCTGTCTCCTTTTAGGTGTTGGACTTCTGTCTTTGCTTCAATCTCCAGTTTGGGACTGAAATCAGCCACAAAGTATGCTAGGGCTTGCGATTTGATTGATGTTCTGGCTTCATACGTGATTTGGTACGTGCCTAGTTGTACCAACCACTTTGCCATTCTGCCTGACAATTCAGGTTTTCACAAAACAGACTTGATAGGAAAAGTAGTTCTAACAAATATATTATGTCCTTCAAAGTATAGACGAAGTTTTGTAGAAGACATAAGTAATGCTAATACTAATTTTTCTAAATGATCATACCTTGTCTCAGCGTCTAACAGACTTTTACTTACATAAGAAATGGGATATTGCAGTCCGTCTACTTCTTGCACCAACACTGCTGATACGGCATTCTGAGTCACAGAAAGGTATATGAATAGAGGCTCACCTTGCTTGGGGGTGGACAGCAGGGGAGGTGTGCTCAGGTATCTTTTTCATTCCTAGAAGGCTTCATCATGTTGAGTCATCCATTCGAATTCCTGATTCTTCCTCAAGATGTCGTAGAAGGGCTTGCATCGTTCTGACTATCTGGAGATGAACCTGTTCAATGCTGCCACTCTTCCTGTGAGACATTGTATGTCTTTCATCGTTTTTGGAGGTTGTAGGCCCAAGATGGCTTTGATTTGTTATGGACTTGCTTCTATTCCCCATTTTGTCACCATGTAGCCTAGAAACTTTCTTGAAGACACTCCAAACGTACATTCAGTATGATTTATCTTCATGTTATATACCTCTAAAATGTCGAACGCGGTCGCCATGTGTTTGACATGATCTTCTGCATCTTAGACTTCACGACAATGTCGTCGATGTAGACCTCCATGGTGTCCCCCAATTTCTCTTTTAACATCATATTGACCAGTCTTTGATAGGTTGCTCCAGCGTTATTCAATCCGAATGGCATGGCATTATAGCAATAGATCCCTTGCTCTTCCATGAAGGTCGTACTTTGTCTATCTAGTTCATGCATCAGAATTTGGTTGAATCCACTCTGAGCATCCAGGAATGTCAAGATTTCGTGTCCCGCTGTTGCGTCCACCATGGCATCTACATGAGGCAATGGGAAGGGATCCCTTGGGCATGCTTTGTTGAGGTCTGTGTAGTCCACACATACTCTCCATTTTCCGTTCTTCTTCCTGACAACCACAACGTTAGCTAACCACTTAGGGTACATCACTTCTCTTATCATACCTGCCTCTTTGAGTTTGTCGATTTCTTCATTGGCCTCTTGGTTCCTTTCTGGGGTGAATTTTCTTCTTTTTTGCTGCACCGATGTGAACTTTGGGTCGATGTTAAGCTTGTGTGTGATCACGTCTGAACTGATTCCTGTCAAATCACTGTGATGCCATGCGAAACAGCTTGCTCTATCTTTTAGGAAGCGTATCAAGCTTGGCCTGACTTTGGGGGCTACGTCATCACCTATTTGCAGTTTCTTTTTGGGGTTTGATGGATCCAGGACGATGTCTTCAATATTCTATTTAGGGTCTTCTTGGTGAACACTCTTGATTCGCGGGCGCTTTAATTGCTATTTCTCCCTCCATCCAGTGCTTGGTTTGAGGGAGAGTTTGTAGCATTCTTGAGATGCCTTTGTGTCACCTCTTATTACTTGTACTCTAGAGTGACTTGGGAATTTGACGCATTGATGGTAGGTGGACGTACTGCTCCCAGGTTGTGTATCCAAAGCCTGCCAAGCAAAACATTGTAGGACGACGAGCATTCTATTACAGTGAATTCTCAAAAGAATTTACCCCACAGTCGTTTGTTGGTAGAAAGACATGGCCAAGAGTTTGCTTCGTTTCTCCGTTGAATCCTACGAGCACGACCGATTTCTTTATAACATTTTCTTCCTCGATTCCCATTTCCTTTAGGGTTTTGGCCATGATCAGGTTGACGGAACTTCCTCTATCTATCAATATCCTTTTGACAAGAGCGCAGCCTACTTGCTAAGAATTACCAGGCCATCGTGGTGGTACTCCTGGATGTGTTCTCTGTCTAATTCATCGAAAGTTATTTGTTGATTGAATATTCATGGCTTGCTTGGTCTTTCTAGTCTCCGCATGAAATTTTCTTTTGCAATTATTTTTGCTGCCGAATAAGACACACTGCAAATGTCTGAGCCTCCTGAAATGAATCTGACAACCTTTGTAGGTTTAGAGGGCTATTTTGTGCGATCATCTTGGATGTCGTCCTTCTTTCTTATCAGGTTTTTTAGTGCCCATTGTTCAGTAAGTGGGCCACCTCCTTTCTGAGCGCGATACACTCCTCAGTTGTATGAGCACCATTTGGATTTGTCATGATAACCTACAGGTTGTCAGTCCTTCTGGGCCACCTTACTTTGGAGCCCATGTCTTCTAATATATAAACTAAAGTACTAGAATCAACACAAGAGTTATATCGACTTATCTCTGGTGGTAGACTCGGGTCGTCTTTCCAGTCTTTTTGGGAGGATGGTCCGGCATAGTTAAATTGCCTATCATAAGGTTTTGATTTACTCCAATGAGGTTTGTTGGTCGTCATCATCCTGCTTCTTCGTTCATGATCTCTGGTTTTAGGTCTTAGTGCTCTATCTTCTTCCAGACGTATGAAAGGTGCCGCTTTGTTCCTAACATCCTCAAAACAACTGGAAGGATATTTTGCTAGTTCATCATAGAAATAAGAATCTCTTTCTATACCTTGTCGGATTGATTTGACCGCGGTTGTTTGGTCGCAATCTAGGATGGCGATCACTTCTTTATTGAACCGGTACAGGTAGTCTTTTAGGGATTCTCCTCGCTTCTTGATGACTCAGTACAAATCACTAGACCTCTTCTCCATCTTGCAGCTCATGGAGAATTGGGATTGGAAGACATTGGCAAAGTCTATGAAGTTGGATATGCATCCTTTAGGCAGGTTTAGGTACCATGCCAAGGCAGAGCCCGTCAAGGTGGAGCTGAATCCTTTACAAAGACATGCTTCATTTAGGTGACTAGGGATGGGCAGAAGCGTCATCCTTTGTTGATAAATCTTGATGTGCTCCCTTGGGTCATTGGTCCCATTGTATGACGGCATAGCTGGTGGTTTGAATTTTTCTAGTAACTCTATTGTCGTGATCTCATCAACGAACGTGGTCTTGGTGTAGGTGGTAGAGGACACTTTCTATCGGCTGTGTGCTCCATGAATCTTGTCTTCCAGGGACTTCATATATGTCATCATGAATTGCAATGTACCTATAGTATCACTGTTATTGGCAATAAGACTATTATTACTGTTGAAAAAGTTACCAGATATGGGTTGAGATCTTGATGGATTGAGGAAAGAAACACTCTTGGTCATCCAGCGATTTCGCCTAGCGCGTAGCATTTCGTCCCATACAGGATCTTTTCCGTTGTTGACGTCAAACACCAGAGTGATGATCCCAAGCGTTCTATTTGATGAGAGGCCATCTCCGTTGACATGTGGTTTGCTCCATAAGAGATTGGGAAAGATATGGACTCTAGAGTGCTGAATGACTGTGAAGGCCCAGTTGAAAACGACGAGATGAGCGGCGAGGCTCAATGAAAGTCGAGCTGGCTAGTTTTCATCATTTGTAGGGAGCCCAACATGGTCATTGGCGCGACCTTGCTGAGGTCCCTTTTCACAGGTTCCTTCGATGGTGGGTTTCTTATCTCCAAAGTCGCCTTCAGTTGTTGGTTCTCCTGAGTTAGCTTTTGTACGTTCTCGTTCCGGGCTTTCTGAACCTCCAATATCTCTAAAATGTAGGACATGATGTCCGCATTAATATAGGTCTTTTGTGGAATGTATCTGCCTTGCTGAGCGACCAGCTTGGTGAACACAGTGGATAGTGGCGCGGTTACCGAGATCGTGCATATTACTGGCTTAGTCGTCTCTCTGCTAATTGATATTGAGGAGGGTGTCCCCACGCCTGCTGGGCTGGTTTCTGAGACACCGGCTGAGCACTCTGAGGTATCGAAAAAGGTGCAGCCTGGATGGGTTTCTTCCCGGCGTCCTTCTTTGGTTGCATAGATGAATCCATAGTGTCTTTCAGGTGATGTGTTTAGGACAATTTCAGATAGGATTTTAGGCTAATTGCCCCACGGTGGGCGCCAAATCGTTTTGGTAAAAATTATGCAAGCGTCGTCTTGGGAGAGATGAGTGCGTTAATTAAACTAATGATCAAAAAGACTTCCTAAATTACAAAGGATGAAATGAATATAAACAACTTAAAACATTAAATGACTCACGATCTTTTTACGAAGAAACCCTTGAATGGGAGAAACCCTCGGTTGGGATCTGCCTCCAACAGGGAAAAGCTTTCACTATGATGTATTAGTTGAGTAAAGGATGGTAATATGGAAATGACTGAAGGACTATAACAACGTTGTAATTGTAGAGACAATGAGTAACAATGAGAGCAGTGAGTATTTGAGAATAAAAGGATGTAGTTGTAGCTGAGAGTGATGTGAGCAATGCGTTCTCCTTTTCAGCTTCTTCCCCTTATATAATCAACATCCACAGCCGTTGAACCACGTTGAGCAGCTCATCCCTATCTTCTCGGCACTTCCTTGATCCTAGGCCTCAATCCCC
>ONZA01010817.1:7937-22200 GCA_900322205.1 Kewa caespitosa | reverse complement strand
AAGCTTAAGAGGGAACGGCTTCTTGTTGCTGGGTGTTTTGAGCTTAGGGTTGATAATTGTTGTGCAATTACATATGGTCAACACATGGGTTTATATAGTGATGGAGAATTTAATGCACCTAGGCCCAGCGAGTATGGATTAATTCGCTGGGAACAGGGTGATTTTGCCCAATTTAGATCAGTGCCCAGCGAATTAAAAATTCGCTGGAAGCTGAACCATGAATCTGGGTTGCAACGGTCAGGGGAGGGCCAACATACAGCGATTTGGTTGCAAATCGCCACCAGACCTAGAAAATATGGTGAATTTTGCTGGGTGTCCATCGATTATAGGCCAAATCAATGAGTGGGCAACGATTTGGGGCTCAATCGCTGGCCCTTGATTTAATGCATCCGTTACGGTTTTTACTCTCCTTGGTCGGGAATCCTATGGGAGGTCTGGAAGCTTCAAGGGTGAGGTGAAATGACCATTTTGCCCATTGACTTTGGTTTGACTTTTTGATTTTTTGGGTTTTTAATATTTCGTGTATTATAAATTTCTGGGATCCATACCGTAGATTATTTATCGTCATAGGGTCGTTTGGGGGACACTATTTTAGTGTCAACAGTATTGTAAATTTATATGATATTATGGGATTTTCATTGAAGTTGGAATGAGAATGTTTTTTTTTTTTCATCTAATTGAGTTGCCTGTGTCTTTTCTATATTATTGTAAACGTTTAAATTGTTCCCTTTCAATTTGTCTTATAGGAGTTACTTTCTATCAAAGCTGGATTAACTGCTCATGGGCATGGTTTTTTAAGTTTAGAACACAAATGGATATGCCTTGAAATTCATTGAAAATTTAAGTGCACAAACATGATAACTAAGAGCTTCATCAAAAGTTTCACTTATAAAGAGAGGCTTTGAGAATATTTTCACAGCTTCGATGTAACCTCTATGTCCATGGCAGTTAGTGGCTTCTTTACATTAATGTTTGATGGGGGAGGTATCTATAGTGACATGGCAACCTAAACACATGAAAAGTCCCTTTTGTAATTTAATAATATGAAACACATTAAAACTTAGATACAGAAAGATGATATGCCTAGGAGGATGTTTGAAGTAAAGATAGAGAAAGTAAGGATGAGATAATCTAGAAGTTTGAAAACAGGAACAAGGCCAATAATACACGCCAACATTATTCATTATTGTTCATAAGTGAACATTGTAAACAAATGCAATAAGTCTCTTTGGTAATCATATCAATAAAGACGTAATAATCAATTGTCTTAATATACACGAGCTTATTTAGCAGCATTTTAACATAATTGATAGGGGTGCCTTTTCTTTCACCGATTATACGATATGATTGTCAACAGATTTAACAGTATGTATGCATCTATAAGTTATTCAAAATTAGGGTTTCGGACATGAGAATAAGTAAAGGTGGTGAAGGTTTTTGTTTGTTTCATATAAAGCAAGTAATTAATTTGCAATCCTTTTTTATTTGTTTGGTTTGGATGTCTTATTTCAATTGTTTTAGGCAATATCTGCTGTTTTGGTCACAACTAGCAAGAGGTTAGTTTAGAAGTTTTATTATTTAACATTAAGTCACCTTATCTAGCTTCTGTAGGACCTTAATGCAATTATTTTGTGACACAGGTCTTGAGAAGCAGCAAAAGAATGATCACATATCATTTAACATCCTCTTAGGTGATATTAGTGAGACCCTTGCTTTGCCAAGACCTCAATACATGCCGTTAGACATTTCAAAAGAATATTGCTCGTGTTCTCATAGAGAAGGGGAACATGCCTATGGTTTTTATTTCAAGGGTATGGAGAGTTGAATCTTTGGTAGAATCTGAGGAGGATGTTGCAGGAAAGGCTGTTCATTTTTTAGCTAAGAAATATTTGATAAGGGTTGAGGATGTAAACTTGGAGAAAAGGGGGAGTTATAGAATATGTTATGCTTTCTTCAGGGCTATGAGAATTGAGTTAAGTAGGTTTGAGAGAGGCAAAACTGGTGTCAGGGCACAAGTTTATAAGGAGAAAAGTTAGGTTAGAACCATTTCTGTTAAGTTTGGTGCTAGTAGCTGATAGTGTTAAAGAGTATCAAGTACATGCGATTGCCATTGGGTGCAGTGAAGTGGAAGATGGAAATCACGTCTTCTTTATTGGCATATGAATGGACTGTGGAGGGAATGTGCTCAGGATGGAGTGGCTTGTTGGGGACTCATGTGCCTCGGTAGCAGATGCTAAAGACAGCATTATTAGAAAAGCAATCCACTTTTTACAACCTATCTACAACTCTGACATCATTGACATAAACTACCGTGGCATGGTGATGGCTGAGCTTCATTGTGCTTTTCAGAGGGAGAGTTATCTCACTATCAAGGAATGAGTTCTAGGAACTGAGAGGGTTGCTGACTCTACATCCTGTTTCATGGAGGATGAGTGTGTGACTCTGAGTGGTGTTGCCTTTCAGATTCAACCCTTTCATGCCCCGCCTGTTCCACCCAAGAAGCCAAAGTCATTCCCAGGGCCCTTGACAATGAAAAGCTTGCTAAATTCTACACCTGTCTCTGAGGAACTTGGAGAAGTCTTTAAGAAGTATTGCCTGTGATTGTTCATTGATGTTAGTGGTGTGGTCTTTTCTATTAATTTATTGGATTTATTTATTGCTATTTTAAGGACACAAGCGTATTGTGTTCCTATTTTTAGATTATTATTATTGAAAAACTTATTATGGCATAGATAGGTAGCATGAACATTAGATCTATGGCATGTACTCTTTTGGATTTTCCAAACAGAGCAAAGTCATTTACGCTGTATTTTGAAGTAATATGTGTAGGAGAATTGTTGACATAGTTTCCTTGGTTGATTTATGAATTGTATTTGTGATTTAAAGCATCTTCAACCTGATTAGTATGTTTAGCTATTTCCTTTAAAGAGATGAGTGTTTTATATATATAGATTGGATAATCAATTTATTGACACCTTATGAGAATCGTCGCATGAATTTGACAGAGGTCCAAATGGAAAGATGTGAGCAGCATGCTGATGCAGCTTAACCTATGTGAGGAATTAGGAAAAATAGAGTTGGAAAATGTTCACGAAATAAAACTTATCGGAGCCGACATGCAATCCCCATTTAGAATCGTATACAGTACTCCATGATCAGGTTTGTGGAGCTATTCTTGAATGCTTAAATTATCTTTATTTCAAAATTATAATATCTTCCCAAGATGAAAGCATGAACTTGGAAACAAAAATGTGCACATGAGATGATGAGAATGAAGAAAAGGGAAAGTGAATTGAAAAGATGGTTCAAGGGAGACATTTTAATTTGATTGCAATAGAACCAAATGAGTATGTCGTCCTTTTTGTTAAAAACCTAATGCTTTGTTTTGCAATAAACATTCAATGTCATATAGGTGGTTTTGAAGGACAATCTTAGATCGATCACTCGCTTATTAATGATACAATGGCCATTGAATTTTGATAGGGGTCTATGGAACAACATTTGGGAAACAATGTCACAAACAACAAACAAAGCACACACTATAGTAGCAGACATATAAAAAAAAAAGCTACTATGTGCACTACTGATCAGCTTTCTAGAAAGAAACCTAAAAGTAAAGTCTTTTTGTTGAATGAATTGGTGTGGAAATTTTCACCTTGATTGTGAAGAGATTATTAAATGTGAAAGCTTCTTCATGCGTTTTAATGTAGAACTGCCACATGCAATGGGTGGAAAACGTGTTCCAACACAAGCATCAAGATTGTAGATGCCAATTCTGTTTGAAGTGTAATACAAAGAAATTTGCATTTGAAACTCCTTGCTTTTGTTGTTCTTATGGAAAGGTACAGATAGCTCAAAATGATACTCCTCTTGAAATTATTAGACTTTTTACTTCTAAAGATGATGATGCTAAACATTTTAGAAAATATTCACATCTTTACAATAATGTATTTGCATTTAGCTTATTTGGTGGTACTTTCGATGCTAGAACTCAAAACGGAATTCATGTCTTTAAGTTACATGGACAAATGTACCACTTTGTGCCTGATTTATTGCGTAGAAATGAGAAACCTAAGTACATGCAACTTTAGTTTTATGATACTCAACATGAAATTTAACATCGTGCAGGCATATTCCCAGAATTGAGAACAGATGTTGTTTACGTACTTATGAATCTTATGGAACAAAATCCTTATGCTAGATTTTTTCTCTCTCTTAGAGAACTTGAAATAGAAGAAGAGACGCAGATTGTCATCAATCCTTAGTGTTTTCTTGATCAGCGTACATATAATGCTCCGATTGCTGATGAAATTGCTGCAATTTGGTTAGAGAGCTCTCCTTCACTACAACATAATAGCCCTCACATAGTAGTTTTTGGCAAATCTAACCAGTCCCATAGAATTACGCACTACTATGGTTGTTATGATCCTCTGCAATATCCACTTTTGTACCCTCGAGGGGATTGTGGTTGGCATCAGGGTATAAAGAAGAGCAACAGTGGTGATGTTCCACACTTGACTGATCCATCATTTTCTCTTTCATCTACAGCTATATATTCTTAAGATAATATCTTAGCAGAGGAAGCTAGAGGTGATGCATGCTACCATTTTGTGTTTCCTTTTTTATAAGTATCCACATATTTATTTATAAGCATGTTTACATTCTGTGCAGTTGCTGATGGCATATCCGCCCACAACACTAAATAAGTGCCTTGTCGTGAATACTATGCATATCGCCCCCAAATTCGTTTTGATAGCTTCATCCTCAGAGCTGGACGATTGTTTTAGCAGTACATTGTTGATGTATATGTCAAGATAAAAAAAATACACGGCTAGACTTTTTGAGGAAAAAATCTTAACACGATGAGAAGGTTCCCCACTTAACACGAGTACAATCCGCGCCAATCTTTTCCTGGGTATATTGGATAACTTGCACATAGGAGAGACAAATGCTTCTAGTGTTGTTCATCCAATTATATTGTCGCCTTTTTATTTTGGCGGCCAAAGAGACATGCGTAGAAGGTTTTTAATGCCTTGACCCTTATTCAGAAGTATGTGAAGCCTGACTTATTTTTGATGATGACATGCAATCCTAATTGGCCTGAAATCAAAGATGAGCTTGGACCAGGAGAACATGTTCAAAATAGACCAAATTTAGTTGCTCGCATCTTCACTCAAAGTTGGTTGCTTTGAAAAAGGAACTCATGGACATTTTTTTTTTGGAGATGTAGCTACTATGATTCATGTTGTTGAGTTTCAGCAATGACGGTTGCCTCATGCGCACTTTCTAATGATCATGCAGAATGATAATAAGATTCAAAAACCAGAAGATTATGACAAGTATGTGACTGCAGAGATCCCTACTCCTGAAAATCCTCAGCTATGAGCCATTGTGTTACGCCACATGATGCATGGTCCATGTGGAGATCACAATCTTGTATGCCCATGTATGAAAAAGAAGGGGCAAAAAAAGCTTGCAAGTATGGTTATCCCAAACAATTCACAGAATACACTAAAAATAGTCACGATTCTTACCCAGTATATAGACGAAGGGAAACACGAGTAAGTGTGACTGTTAGGGGTCTTCAAATTGATAACAAATGTGTTATGCCTTATAATCCATATTTTCTTGCCATGTTTGATTATCATATCAATTTAGAGGTCTACTCAACCATTGAAGCTGTGAAATATCTGTACAAGTACGTTTATAAAGGCCATGATCGCATCTCGTTCAGTCTCGTCGTAGCTTTTCAGGATAAACCAGTAGATGAAATTGTTAATTATCAAGTGGGAAGATGGAGAATTTCGGGGTATGATTTGTATATTGATATGTTTCCTCCAGTCATCCCTCCACAACTACATTTGTCGGATATGCAGTTCATGAGATTTAATCTGAACAAAAATTTAGAAAATATTGTTGCTGATGGGAGAAGATCAAAGACTATGCTCATTGAATACTTTCGAATTCAAGCTAAAATGCATGATGGGCCACACTACCTGTATTCAAATTCCCCAAACATTTTGTATGGGATGGAGGAAAAAGGAATGGAATGATAGAGAAGAGGGAAGGTTGTTGGCAGAATTGTGTTTGCATCTCCAGTTGAAGGAGAGAGGTATTATTTGAGACTGTTGCTCACACATGAGCGTGGTGTGAAATCATTTAAAGATCTTCTAACGGTGGGGGATTATAAGTGCACGTCATTTCAGGAGTCAGTACTTAAACGTGGTTTATTGGAAGTAGATGACTCCATAGAACAATGCATGGATGAAGGAGTAGAAGTTCAAATGTCACATGCTCTTCGAAGATTATTTGCCACTCTTGTATTCATTTATAAATTGAGTGATCCACCTACATTGTGGGGACAATACTATAGTGCTCTTTCAGAAGATTTCCAGCACAAGTACCCAACTGATGATGCCAGAGTGTTGCAAATAACAAGTCAGGAACTAGACCAGCTACTAGAAAGCATGGGGAAAAGTTTGAAAGATTTCAATCTACATGATTTATACAACTTACAAGATAATGGCATCAGGGGATCTAAAGATATAGAAGATGCTATCTCTTCTCTAATTCCCTTTGAATATGTGAGTACAAGAAAACAGCTTAATAAAGAGCAACGTGTAGCATACAAATGCATAATGCAACATGTCAAGAGTGGGAAAGCTAGTTCCTTTTTCATAGATGGTCCTAGAGGAACAGGAAAGACATATTTATATTGTGCTCCGTACGCAAAAGTACGTTCTATGGACAAGATTGTGCTTCTAACGGCTACATCAGGTATAGTTGCGTCTAATCTTCCAACTAGGAGAACAACCCATTTGCGATTCAAAATTCCTACACATGGCAATGCTTCATTAACATGTAACGTTCCTAAACAAAGTAGCCTTACTTTTCAACAAGCATCTTTGATTATATGTGATGAGGCTTCAATGGCTAAGAAAGAGAATATCGAGGCGTTAGATGCTTTGTTTCGTGATTTGTGCTTGTTGTCCAAACCTTTTGGTGGTAAAGTTGTTATTTTTGGTGGAGATTTCGGCCAAGTGTTACTAGTTTTGCCAAGTAAAATTCAACAAAAGGTGTGGAATGAAGCTTAGTCAGCTCTTACCTATGGCCAGATTTTTAGATTCAAGCTTGTTGAAAGCATTAGAGCAAAGGAAGATTTGGAATTTTCACAGTTCTTATTACAAATAGGTAATGGAGCCTTAAAGAAAGAATGTAAGGGAGATGGCCTTGTGGAGTTGCTCACCAGTTTAATGATCCCCTTTGAGGAGCAAGCTGAGAAATTTGGAAGGCTTGTTCACAGTGTCTTCCTTGGAATTGATCAACTGCATATAGATCCAAATATCTTCACAAAAAGAGCCATTTTTACTCCCAAAAATGAACACGTTGATTCTATCAATGATGTGCTCATCAATTCACTGGCAGTCCTCATGTTTATAATAGTTTTGATTGTGCGCTTGATGACAATTGCAACAATTATCCATACGAGTTCTTTAATACTCTGTGTCCTAGAGGAATGAGTCCACATAAGTTAGTTCTCGAAAAAGACTGCCCAGTTATACTACTTCGCAATTGGGATCCATCAGCAGGACTTTGCAACGGTACTCGATTAATCTGCAAAAAATATTCTTTCCAAATCTTATTCAGTGTGAGCTTGCAACTGGTTACTACAAAGGTGAGACTGTTTTCTTGCCACGTATTATACTCAGGCAATCTGCATCAATCAATTGTCCATTTCGATTTTAGAGAAGTCAATTTCCTATCAAGTTGTCGTTTGCAATGACTATAAATAAAGCACAAGGGCAAACGCTGCAACAAGTTGATGTCCACGTAAATCAACCTTGTTTTTCTCATGGACAACTATATGTAGCTTTGTCACGTGCTCAAAAAGCAAGCAGGATCATGGTTTTGGCCAGTCCACATCCTGAAGAGCCATCCATCAAAACACTTGTGAAAAATGTGGTTGCCTTTAAAATTTTAAAGAAGGCAGGTAGTATCTGATATGATGCAATGGTAAATTTCATTCAAACCTTCAGCTATTTATTTCTTTTTTTTTTCCTCTTTCAAAGTTCCAAGTAATCACTATAGTACATTTATGCTTCATTTTGTAAAAAAATGCTCTATTAATTAAAGATCGTTTCCTGATGCTTTTATGGAAGAATTTCAACAATGTCAACCTTGCAGTTTTATAGTGTAAATGTAATACAAATTTTAGTCTTCTGATAATTCTGTTAAAGAAATGAGCAAATGTTTTGTTACCATTCTCAAGTTTAAGATGCATGTATAACATCTCAAGATATCTAATTTTTAATGTTATTATATTTGATGGTTCAACTCAATTGACTTGCAATACAAACCGTCAAATAATCAATTTCTATTTTTAAGATAGCTTGCATGTTATGGTAGAAATGGAAATATCTTATGCAGGAAGATATGCTAATTATTGTTCTTAGCTTGCTCGACATTTTGAGTAGAAATATATGCGAGTTGTTAATGAAACACGATGAGCGCCTTAAGTTATTCTACTTTTTCATTCAAATATAATCATCCTAATTAAGAACTATGCTTTCATCTAATTTATGTTTTATAGTAATCCAGGTTTGGCATTTACACCATCAATGATGGATCTACAGTGACTCTATCTAATAATATTTTCCATAACTTGATCTGTATTCTTTGTTAATATCTTTTTTAGTACAGATAGTCATTTTCAAGACTAACCATAATATTTACAAACAAAACATCAATACAATCTCATTTGTTTGCTCAATCACATAATGACAACTAACATATGCAGCATCACTTTGATAGGTATATATGCACACCTTTCGTGAAAAGGAAAAAGGTTTGTTCATGCATTATCTATGTTTAAATGCATATCTAACTATACTTTCATGCAATAAAAGCATGTGTAATGTAATACTAAGAAACAAAACAATATTAGAACAATATGCATGCTAAGTTCATAAACATAGAAAATATAACACACAGATAAGAGTTCTTGAGCTGTTATTACAAACAGCTCACAAATGATTACAAAATGCTAGGATAATCGAAGATAAGATAAAGATTGTCCAAACTAAAATTATAGTACAACACAACCTTACACTAAAAGTAGTGAATAACAACCATAGCACAAAAGACCTAAAACAAGACCTCAGAGCATAAGCAATGCGATTCGCAGAAGAGCTTTTCACAAGTCAACATAATGAAGTCGCCTAAGGAGACAACAAAGCGTGGAGAATTAATAAGAACCACGCTTACCTTCCATCAATATGAAGCAAGCTCATCAATGATTTGGTCCTTCTGTGCAACAGAATCTTGGAGCTCTTTGATCCTCTTTTGCAGCTTGCCCTCCAACTCATCGACTATCTCATCCAGGCTTTTTAGCTCATGCCTACACAAGGCACTACCAACACATCTTCTCTCTTCTTTGTACCCTTGGTTAGCTAGCCACCCATACATGTCACTCTACTCTTTCCCCTACTCAGTAGATAAGTACTCATGCCTCCCTTTCCTTCCAAATTGTAAGAGTTCGTCAAATTGTAATGAACAAAGAAGCCTAATCAGGTATGGAGTAAAGTGAACAGCTGCAAAGCCCTCATATAGCCTCTGGTGCAGTAAATAAGCTCAACCTTCCTCCACACAAGGTCATTAGTAAATAACCACTGTTGAATGTGTTCCTTAACATTTTGCTCCTGAATATTGCATTGAACAATCCCCACGCAGGGCCATGCAAGCATTGTATTATGCAGATACTGTGCAGACCTTTTTGTGTTAACTGGTGAAGGAACCAGCTCGAAAAAAGTGGCGTCTAGATTTCTTTCAATAGCTGCTCTTGCCCCTGTTGACTACTCCTGTGGCATGCTGGTATAGCTATGGTAAGGGCAGGACATTGATTTTCTTGTTGGGGAGACAGGGATAGCTGAAGCCATCACGGTAGCGTTTGAGTGATCTCCTTCCCAAGTTCAGTTCATTTCTTACTGCATCAACATAATGGCGAGCTCCATCAGAGCGTTCAGAGTCAAAGCTTGAAGAAGATATGTTAAATTTTTGAAGTTTGTAGTGCTTTGACATGTCAGAACCCTAATTTTCACAAATGTTTTTAAAATAAATTTGCAGAACTTTTGCCAGAGTTTCCTCTGAAAAACCTTGTTTAAAAAATCATTCAAAGCAAAAACAAAACACTTCTAATCTATTCATCTTGAAACATAACTAATGACCTATTAATTATCAAGTATATAACAACAAAAGTCTGTTCTAAAAAGAAAGTGATTCGCTATCTCCACGCTTTCGTGTGCAACAAAGCTACACTGCCACCAAGAATTTATCCGTAACAAACGTACGGGTGACAGCCTGTAACGGGTCAGCGCGAGCTGAGTAAACTTAGCCTTCCTCTTTGGAGCATTAATAAGCACATAACACATATCTTTATTCAATCACAACAATTACATCATTGCCAATACACATAAGAATATACATATAACCACGATAACGCCACCATGTAACTCACTTCGCCAAAAAGTCATAGAGCAACTTTCACACATAGTAGCACCAAACAATCTAACACAAACCATGGAAACCATTCTCTTACTTTACCCGCTTAAGCATAATAATTGAAACCGAAACTATGTGATACCCCATGTACTCGCATACGACATTAATAAACTCAACACACTTTAAACCATGGACACTTTCAATCTATAGCATGATAAATTCAAAAATCTCTATGATATAGCAACATACACGAGCATTTATATGAGAAGACAAACACTGAGCATTATGAAATAAGCAATATGACAACAAGCACAATATACATGATCAAACAACCAACCTACCACATTTTCCACATATATATAACACTCTCATAAGGGCAAGACAACTTCATGGGAACCATTATCGTAAAGTCGAAACAATGCGTCACTTAGTCACTGAACCAAAACACTCATATGTAAATAACGTAATTAACTACCCTCATGTATACTCAGACACATTTTTGAACCGAACAATACTATATTCATTGTCCGAAATGACACACGATCAATCTTATCCACATCATAATAAATTCTTTGCACAACCATATGAGAATCGAATTTCATTCAACCACTTCAGTCACACGAACATATGCATATTCATTTCACAAGAAAACGATATAACCATTGGCTTAAATAATCCAAATTCTTTATTTTCATACTCATGCACATCACATCGCATTATTGAATCGTAATCGATGTATCAATTCACCATTGTATCACTTTCACAACTTTATTCATTTTAGAGGAATGGAACGGTACTAGACCAGTGATACCTGTCTGATCTACCTACGGGGGTGACCAGGGATACCCGTTCAATCACCCCAATAATCATAATCGAGGCTAATGTCTAGTCTTAGTGTGCACACCTCCTACTTGAGGTCTAGTCAAAACTAGCACTGCGCCCAAGTAGGGATGACTCATTCATTACCATAGGCCTACTAGAGCCCTACGCCTAAGTAGATCATCCATACCATAGTTCTACTCGGAGTCTAGTTCATACTAGCCTTGAGCTAAGTAGGCCATCCAAACCATTTCATATAAAATCAATGCCCATGTTTTTTTTTTGTTTTTGGAAATTAAAGGGATCATTTTATTACCAAAGTAAAAGCCAGTTAAGTACAAACAGTGGAGAAAACCTAGAGCAGACAAAACTCAACTGAAGAAGCATCAGTAATCTACCCAACCTGGCACGCAGGGAGGGAGAATTCTTCATGTGCTTCAAAATAGCCGGTGCTCTAAAACAACAATTACAAGCTATGATAAGCAAAACAAACAAGGAAATTACAGCAGACTAGGGTAGTAGTTCATTGTATCCAACATGTTGCTCATCTTCTGAAGAAAATGCCTTGAACAATTACCCTCAACACCTCTTGTTGTGTGGACTTAGTGTTCTTGAAACACCTGGCATTTCTCTCCCACCAGACAGCGTACACAAATAATGCCCATGTTGATTGCCACTAGAGGTATTTTGGGGTATCCACTAGTGGCTTCTTCCCTCAACAACATAATATAAGCAATTAATGATTTAGAACGTCATCAACACCATGACAAAGACATATAACATTCAAGCGAATCAAAATCCACAACTATCATATCTTATGCAATCTATCTCAACAACCAACATTAATCCAGCTGGTTACCATATACAATCTTACACATTTAATCATCAACTACAATCCATATCAACCCATTAAGTTACTCAATGCAATACGAAAACCTTTCCATCACGACACACAACTAAAGAAACTCATGTCCACAACTTCCTTGCTTCCGAACCATCCACGCACAATATAAGACAGTCACTATATTCACAAGTAATACAACCGCTTTCTTCACATGCAATAAGGCATAAAAGCAACAACAATTTTAGCAACTAATTTAAACATAACTTTTACGCTCATCAGACACAAGGAAACTCAAATACTCATTACCCATTTCACATACGTGCAACCCAATTGCTCCATGTTTCAATACTCACCATTTGTATCGCTAACAAGCAAGAATATAGGTTAAAGTACCTGTCTCTCCCCAAGTACTTGTCAATTAGCCCATCATACAAATTTATTTATACATCTAACTATAAGGACAAATACAACATGATTCACAAATTATAACTCTTCTCCTATTAGTTACTTATGCACAAGATTCACAAAATCCCACTTCTAGTTCCTTTAGTCATATAAAGAATATTGATAGACACACCAAGAAAGTAATGGAAATTCACGCTTTTTTGACTGTTTTTGCAGCCGTATAATCTCCTAGTAATCTCAAAATACCTTTCTGGTATGAACTCAGATTTAGATTATTTAAAAAGCTATGTAAAGACAAAGAAAAGAGATACAACTTTCTTGTTTGCACTTTTCTCAAAATCAGAATATAACATGGAGAAAAAGTCGTTGTAAGCTAACTGGTTGATTTATGTACGATTGTTTGTTTGCTTATTCTATTTCCTAATCGGGTTACCATCACCTATGAGTCATGAAGTCACTACCAAAATTCACCTATTCACTTGTTTCATTCCCATCATGACTCCCATCATGACTCCCATATGTACCCAATAACAAACTCATAACCAAACTTATCTATCTCCAAGTACATACCAGCCGAACTCACGTACTTTCACAATTACTCAAGACATACAATAAAGCGGCAATTATATCATACATAATTCAATTGAAGCTCACATATAAACAACACTACAAATCAAATAAGGTCAAACAACTACAAACGATAGACATGTCATATATTCAAGTAGATCGTCACGCAAAATACATAAGTCATATAATAAACCCAAGTAAAATATACTAATTTTACCTCTAATCTTCGCAATAAACACATACATGCAACAATCCGGGTCCAACTCGTCAAATCATCCAACTTACGCACTTGGTTCGACGATCACCCGAAAAAAAATACAATCATTATTTGAAATCAATAATTTGAGTTTAACACTCAAGATTAACAAGTATTGAAGCTAGATTTTAGAAAAAAAAATTACAAACTTTATCAGTTTTAAGAAAAACCTTGCGGTTTCACGATTCGGGTGTGTTCCGGTGATGCTCCGACAACATGGTGGCTCACGGTGGTTGAGGGTGGCGCATGGGTGGTGAAGGGAGCAAGGGGCTGCCCTAAAATAGAAAAAAGAGGAGCATAAAGTAGAGAGCGAAAATGGGTTTTCTCCCAAGTAGAGAGAGAACAAGTTTGGGCGTCGGTAATGGTGATTTCCGGCGAGATTCCGCCGAGGTGAGGCGGCGACGGGTATTTGATGGTGGTGGTGGTGGTCGGCTGGTGGGGGTCGAAAGGTGGGGTAGAGAGAGGGGGGTGTAGTTTTGGGGGGCGAGTAAGGAATGAGAGGAAGAGTTGGGTCGTTTTAAAGGCCCAAGTTTGAAATAAGGTTCAAGTACAATTTGTTTGGTAAAAGAAACAAAGCTTTGGACTTGGCCTAGTGGTTGAGAGCTCTTTCCTCCAACAAGAAGGTCTTTGGTTTTATTCTCCTTCCAAGAACTTTGTCATATTTTTGCATCCAAGCTCCTTTTGCCATTCTTTTTACTCATTAACAAATAACTACTAGTTTAATCTTTTGAATCCAATTATAACTATATATATTATTGTAAAATAAAAATCAAATACACTCCATTATAAATTTAGTGAAATCCAATATATAAAATAATGAAACTATCAATCTTTATTGTGTTAATAAAAGTTATTAATAGTATTTTCACAATAAG
>ONZA01010816.1:0-14976 GCA_900322205.1 Kewa caespitosa | reverse complement strand
AATCATAAGAATAATTTTACAAAATAACTTTATTCACCAAAAATAATCCAAAACTAATTTTTAAATATCAAAAATATTCAGGGTATTACAATAGGTGGATCAGAGTCTTCAAGATAGTCATGCAACCGTCTAGTTCCTTCATACTCAACAGCTGAATAATGATATAACACAACCCTCAAGTACCTGAAAAACGTTACACCTTGGTTCTTCACTTTGTAAGTGTCTTTTGCAAGGAAAATACGGCTTAAAGGAGTATGTGGCGGGATAAGATCATGCCAATCTGTTTCAAGAAGGTTGTCCTCCAATAGGAATATAATTTTATCTCTAATACCAGAAATTCTTTTATCCCTTTTTCTTCTTCCATGTCTTCTCTCACGTATACATCATCTAAAACCAAGAAGTTCTCCATCTCATTTGTAGCCCAATCATGATCCCCATTATCCAGGTTCTCATATTCCATCATCAGCAACTCGTAAAAATGAGATCTTGTCTTCCAATGCCACAATGCAGAAAAATTTCTAATCACCAGCCGATTATCTTTCATGTTCTTAAAATTGCTCAATAATTTCTTCAGGTATTTCAACTCAGGAGGTAAGACATTCTCCTTTAATGCCAAGTCAAATATTATTTTTTCAAGTATTTCCAAATCTAACTTAAAAGATCTGAGAGATATCTCCCTACCAACCTCCTTCCACTCTTTCCAATGACAATCAAATCCCACCACCACTTTCTTAACTCCCCTACTTTCAACTCTTTATCTAAAATATATTTCATCTAAATTTTCTGGGAAACCACAAACACCACGCTCGTGACGATCCATTGTACATTTTAACAAACTTTGGAAAACCATACGAGATGGCTCACATAGCCTCCTAGAGTCTCAACCAACTACTCCTTCCATCCTATTCTTTTTCCTAACAAAAGTTGTGTTCCAATCACTATAATCTCTGGACCAGTGAGATCCATCCACCTTTAAGAAGTCCTCAAGAGTAAAATCAAACTCCATGCCATTAACTATTCTCTTGCAAGAATTATTGATTTTAAACCCAGCAACCTTTTCCACTCCCAACCATTTTTGCACTCCGAAACCTACTTTCACATCCTCATGTATTACCTCTTTCAAAACAGGAGGAGGCGTTGGTTTTTCTTGCTGCCTTTCATCCACAACAGGACCTTCTTCACCATATTGTTGTTTTGGCCCTTCCACAACAGGACCCTCTTCACCATCATTGTCCTAGTCATAATAAACATTTTGAATACATTTTCAGCAACACTTTACTTAAAACTCAATCAGATAATCAAAAAAAGTGCACTAAATGTAGTATGTAGTCTTTTACCTTTGAGGAAGGAAAGAGGAAGGGGATCCCCGTGCTTGGTGGAGAAGCAGCGAACAAAGGCTTTAGTCAAAAGCCAGGTGCAAGACATTCGCGCCCGAGCGGCACGCAAACTGTCTACGAATCCCATGCTTTTCAAGGAAACGGTTGCCCGAAAAGGATTTCTTTGGAAGGACCCGAGATCCTACCACCACACCCGAAGGTGCACGAAAAGGTATCAGATTTACAAACCAGCTCTAGGTTCGAAGTTTGTTCCTCAAAAAGTGGATCCCGTTCTAATGGCTCCAAATCCGAAAATAGAAGGGCTGCCCTTCACATTGTTGTCAGCTATGTGCCCCTTCTTCGGCACTTCCCAGTCCACAAGAGACTTGCTTTCTTTTATGCATCAGGGTTGGCTGTGAAGTTTTCCTTTTGTGACGGAAAGTCTATATATTTTCAATGGTGGATATTGTACTTTACTTTCAAGAGATCCGCGACCAGGATGATTGGGAAAGATCAAACCAATTTGAACCGCGAACAACTGAACCCTTGGGACCTTCTTGCTTTTTCACGAAGCTGGTCTCTCTGGGAAAAGGCGTTCGCGGAGTCCATGCCTTCCGTACCCCCACAAGAATGGTCGCCGCTTTCTCAGAGTTTCGCCACTAGGCGAAGAAGAGGGATTCTCTTTTGTTGGACCTTTCTTCTTCAACCCTTCTCCTGCGACTGCCTTAGCAGCAGGGTCTGAGAACCGTGTGAACAGAAAGAAAGCAAAAGCGATTCCCGTAGTAGCGGCGAGCGGGTTTCAACAGAAATGGAGCTTTCATCTTGCATAAGAGAAAAAAGATAGTCATTATCTGCAAATAAAAATGTACTCGAAGTTGTCTTAGGGTGACGGAAACATACTCATTGATCAGAAATTCTGGAGCTATGCTGTCACGCAGTGCTTCCAACTTCTCCTACACAAGTGAATATTATTTTCAAACTCATTTAACAAGGAAACTGAGAAGAATTAAAAAAAAATATAGAAAGGAAAATGTAGGAAAATCTAGGGAAATATCCTAGTTGTCTTTGACTATTTTATATTCCACAAACAGAAAAACTAAGGAAACAAAATAATCCATATCAAATCCAACAACTTTCTTTTTCTTTTTGTTTTCTCCGCAATTTCTCCATAATTCCTCATTAGCTAAACAAACTAGTGAAATTAGAGGATTTATCCTCTTTACTTTTCCTTACTTTTGTATTGATTTACTTTTCAATAGAATTCTTTAAATTCACAAAACCCAAACCATTTTTCCACTCCTGACCAATTTTTCCACTCTGAAATTTACTTTCACATCCTCATGTATTACCTCTTTCAAAACAGGAGGAGGTGCTGGTTTTTCTTGCTGTCTTTCATCCACAACAGGACCTTCTTCACTATTCTTTTGGCCCTTTCACAACAGGACCCTCTTCACCATCATTGTCCTAGTCTTAATAAACATTTCGAATACATTTTCAGCAACAATTTACTTAAAACTCAATTAGATAATCAAAAAAAGTGCACTAAATATAGTACGTAGTCTTTTACCTTTGAGGAAGGTAAGGATTTCGACAGAAGTGGAGCTTTCATCCTGCATAAGAGAAAAAAAGATAGTCATTATCTGCAAATAACAATGTACTCCAAGTTGTCTTAGGGTGACGAAAACATACTCATTGATCGGCAATCCAGGAGCTACGATGTCACACAGTGCTTCCAACTTCTTCTACACAAGTGATTATTATTTTCAAACTCATTTAACGAGGAAACTAAGAAGAATTTAAAAATATAGAAAGGCAAATGTTGGAAAATCTAGGGAAATCTCCTAGTTGTCTTTGACTATTTTAATTCCACATACAGAAAAACTAAGGAAACAAAATAATCCATATCAAATCAACAACTTTCTTTTTCTTTTTGTTTTCTACACAATTTCTCCATAGTTCCTCAGTAGCTAAACAAACTAGTGAAATTACTCTTTACTTTTTCTTACTTTTGTATTGATTTACTTTTCAATAGAATTCTTTAAATTCCCGAATCCCAAACCATTTTTCCACTCCTGACCATTTTTCTACTCTGAAATCTACTTTCACATCCCCATGTATTACCTCTTTCAAAACAGGAGGAGGTGTCGGTTCCTCTTGCTGCCTTGCATCCACAACAGGACCTTCTTCACCATATTCTTCTTTTGGCCCTTCCACAACAGGACCCTCTTCACCATGTTCTTCTTCTTTTAGCCCTTCCACAACAGGACCCTCTTCACCATGTTCTTCTTTTGGCCCTTCCACAACAAGACCCTCTTCACCATCATTGTTAGAAGTTTTGCCGCTACCATTAGATTCACATGGCTAACTTTATATTTGTTTTTCACAAAGTTCCATGTTCTTGTTAGTCTAATCATAATAAACATTTTGAATACATTTTCATCAACACTTCACTAAAACTCAATCAGATAATAAAAAAAAAAAGTGCACTAAATGTAGGTTGTAGTCTTTTACCTTTGAAAAAGGTAAACGTTTCGACAGAAATTGAGCATTCACCCTCGCCACATCCCACATAACAGGCTGCATAAGAGAAAAAAGATAGTCATTATCAGGAAATAACAAAGAACTCCTAGTTGTCTTAGGGTGACGGAAACTGTTATGACTTTAGAACTTGACAGTTGAAAAATGATCTCAGACTTACAGTAGAGCTCTTTGATGAAGCTGAAATTGAATTACAGAGTTTATGACAGAGAGGATTGACAGAGATAATTTAAGAGAAAGAGATTGTCAAAGAAAGGAGAAAGTGTTTGTATTTGCTTGCCTTTCTCGTTACAGCAATGGCTCTATATATAGGCTTGTATTGCTTATTACAACAGAGAGGAAGAAAGAATCTGTTGAGAGAAATAACAGAATCTAACAACCTGTAATTGTCTAACTAATCTTGTTAACAACTTGACAATTGTCCAGCTGATTCCATGTGCCTTGCACGTGTGTTGTAATAACAGTCTGGTAACAAATGCCCTCCCCTTAGAAACAGCTTGTCCTCAAGTGTCCATGTTAAAAGAAGTAAATCTAGTGCCAATGTCAGTCTAACTCTCCCAAGTGGCATCTATAGCTTCAGTGTTGGACCACTGGACCAAGATCGTCACTATTACATTGTTGCCTTTCTTTGCTAACTTCCTGTCCAGGATGGCTATAGGCTCAGCTCGCGCACACCCTTCCACATAAACTTCAGGTAGTACAGGGCTAACACTAGCGTTGCCAATATGCTTCTTAAGCTGTGATACATGGAATACAAGATGGATTTTAGATTGTGATGGTAATTTCAATCTATATGCTACCTTTCCAACTCGGGCTTCAATAGGAATAGGTACATAGAACTTTGGAGCAAGCTTGTTGCTGGGCCTAAAAACCATAGAAGTCTGTCTGTATGGTTGCAGCTTAACATATAATAGATCATGAACTTCGTATTCTTTGTCGAATCTGTTCTTATCTTCTTGCACCTTCATCGTGTGCTGAGCCCTTTGAATATGGAATTTCAACAGCTTAATACACTCTTCTCTTGCAGTTAGGCTTCTATCCACAGCTTCCACAATACTGTCCCCTAGAACATAAGGAATATGCAAAGATGGAGGTTGTCCATAGACCACCTCATAAGGAGTAGTGCCTGCTGAGGTGTGGAAAGAGGGATTGTACCACCACTCTGCCAAAGGAATCCACAAAGACCATTCCCTTGGTTTTTCCCCTGTCATGCATCTCAGATAGGTCTCCAAGCACCTGTTTACTACTTCAGTTTGTCCATCAGACTGAGGATGATATGCTGTAGACATATGCAACTTGACCTGTTGTATCTTGAAGAGTTCTTGCCAGAATTGGCTCACAAAGATCTTATGTCACTAACCATGGTTCTAGGTAGTCCATGCAGCTTGAACACATTTTCAAAGAATAATTTAGCCACAGTAGCTGCAGTGAAAGGATGTGATAGAGTCAACAGATGAGCATACTTGCTCAACCTATCCACTACCACCAATATTGTGTCTTTGCCATGAGATACTGGGAGTCCCTCTACAAAGTCTAGGAATATATCACTCCAGATAGCCCCTGGGTATAGGCAAAGGTTGCAACAACCCAGCTAGTGCTTGTAACACTGGTTTGCACCTCTGACAAGTAGAGCATGCTCTCACAAATTTCCTGACATCTCTTTTCAAACCTTTCCAAAAGACCATACTGGTGAGTCTTTTAGTAGTGGCATCCATGCTTAGTGACCACCTAAAGGTATATCATGAAAGAGAGAAATGATATCATGCCTTAATCTATCATCATTGCCCACCATTATCCTGCCCTTCTTGTATAAGATGTCTCATGTGATGTAGTGTTTACTTCCAGTACTTGTTCCTTGCTTGATAGACAAGATTAGCTGTTGTATGTAAGGATCCTTTAACCAGCTAG
The DNA here is from genome assembly GCA_900322205.1 of Kewa caespitosa. NCBI lineage: Eukaryota > Viridiplantae > Streptophyta > Magnoliopsida > Caryophyllales > Kewaceae > Kewa > Kewa caespitosa. The sequence continues at coordinate 9,214 of ONZA01010816.1, read as the reverse complement.
CTTTAGTTCTATCCACTAAATCAGTTTAAATTTGAGAAGTGACCAAGGTCATCAATTCTGCATGAGTCACTCTGGATAATGCATCAGCAGCTAAGTTCTCTTTCCCTTTTTTATACTGAATTTCATAGTCCAGTCCAAACAATTTAGGTAGCCATTTGCTTTGAAATCTTGTACTTATCTTCTGCTCTAACAAGTACTGAAGACTGAAATGATCAGTCTTAATGGTGAAATGTCTGACACTAAGATAGGATCTCCACTTCTCCACAGCAAAAACCACAGCCATGAATTCTTTTTCATAAGTTGAGAGGCACAAATGTTGTGATGCTAATGCCTTGCTGATGTAGGCTATTGGGTGCCCATCCTGCATCAAAAATGCTCCAATACCCAATACAAAATCCTTTGAAAAGTTGGGCATAGCTAAGACAGGTGTTGTGCACATGGCATTCTCAAGCTGTTCAAAAGCTTGCTGAGCAACTGAACTCCATGAAAAATCATTTTTCTTCAGTAAGGAAGTTAGAGGTCTACTGATATTGCTATAGTTCCTTATGAACTTTCTGTAGTACCCAGTGAGGCCAAGGAATCCTTTGAGTTGCTTAATGGTGGTAGGAACTGGACCCTCCTTCATTGCCACTATCTTCTTTGGATCAGCTGAAACCCCCTTACTTGAAATTAGATGGCCCAAGTATTCCACCTCAGTCACACCAAAGGAACATTTGCTAAGCTTAACAAAAAGTGTATGTTGTCTCAAGGTATCAAAAGCAACCCTTAGATGAGTCATGTGCTCTTGTAAGGACTTGCTGTAGATGAGAATATCATCAAAAAATACCAAAATGAACTTCCTAAATAGGGTTTGAAGATGGTGTTCATGAGGCTTTAAAAAGTGGAAAGGGCATTGGTGAGGCCAAAAGGCATTACCAAGAACTCATAATGCCCTTCATGAATCCTAAAAGCAGTTTTAGGGACATCACTAGGATTCATTCTAATGTGCCAGTATCCTGACCTCAAATCAATTTCGGAAAACACACATGAACCATGCAATTCATCCAATAACTCCTCAATCACAGGAATATGAAACTTGTCCTTCACTGTGTGTTTATTCAGTTCTCTGTAATCCACACAAAGTCTCATGGATCCATCTTTTTTATTGACCAACACTGTGGGAGAAGAGTAAGGGCTTTGACTGGGCTTCTCTATTCCACTATCTAACATTTCCACCACAAACTTTTCAATGACATCCTTTTGCAAAGTTGGATATCTATAGGGTCTTACATTAACAGGTGAAACCCCATCCTTCAATATAATTCTGTGGTCATGTGATTTATGTGGTGGAAGTGATTTTGGTTCCATGAACAGGTCATTATATTAAGTCAGAAGAGAGTTTAGGGGAGGATATACCTCAGTACACTCTGCAGAAGCTAGAGTTAAATCTTCTTCCCAGTAAGATGAGGGTAGTACTTGTAATGCAAACAGCTGTACATTAGCCACGCTTGAGCATAGGGCCTTCATCTGCTTGCCTTCCATCCACTGTATAGATGTTTTCCTAGCTCCTCTGAGGACATGTCTATGCCCCTTAAAGTGGAACTCCATTTTTAAATGCTCAAAGTCCCAAAGTATAGGGCCAAGGGTAGACAACCATTGGATACCTAGTATCATTTCACAGGTTCCCAAAGGTACTAACATGACATCAGCTGTAAATTCTACCCCCTTTAATAACCATTTGAAACCCTTGCACATGTGTGTGCTGACTAACTTTTCTCCATTAGCTACAACTATTTCCAAAGGACAAGTGGTACTCACCACACAACTCAATTTCTTAGCAGTATTGAGATCTAAGAAATTGTGTGTGCTACCTGAATCAATCAGAATGTGTAAGGGTAATTGATTCACCTTTCCAGTTACTCTCATAATCTGGAAGGCATTGATTCCATTGAGAGCATTCAAAGAAATCTGAGGCATCTGCTCTTCATTTGCAACCTGATCTTGTAGCTCAATCCTTGCATTTCTTATTTCCTCCACATCCACATCAGTCTCCATTTGCTCCACAGCATGGTCTTCCACCAATTCCAATCTATATACTTGCCCCTTACATTTATGTCCTGGCACATATCTCTCTTCACATAAAAATCACTGATTCTTTCCCCTTTTTTCATCTATTTCTTGCTGGCTAAGGACTCTTCTGGTTGGTTTGCCAGACGTGGGATATTTGTTTGTGTTTTGAGGATTGTGTTTATAATTAGAAAAGGTAGGAGTTGGAAGAAGAGGGGGTTTTGTTTGTGGTGTGAAGGTTCTCATTTTGAGTCCTGGTCTTTCTTGTGTTTTTATCTTTCTCATAGAAGCCAAAGTAGCTTCTTGCAATCTAGCCAAGCAGTAGGCGTCATTAAGTGTTTGGGGCCTGAACATCTTCACTGCACTTTGCATTTCAGCTTGTAATCCACTGAGGAAACAACTAATTGCATAGGGCACTGACAATTTTAATCTGATTAGCAGGGCTTCAAAACCTGTCTTGATACTCTTCAACTGAACCAGTTTGTTTCAACTGCATTAATTCATCCATTGGATCATAAAAAGGCTGATCACAAAATCTACTGAGCAAAGCCACCTTGTACTGTTCCCATCCAGGCCATGTTTCCATAGGTAATAGTTTCATGAAACTTTGGTGCCACATTAAAGCTTTCTCTTCTAAATGAATTGAAGCTAGTTCCACCTTAGCTACTTCAGTTGTCCCATCAACTTCAAAAAATTGCTCACAACGAAACACCCAGCCTTTTGCATCATTTCCCTTGAATCTAGGAAATTCAATTCTGCTCATTCTTGAGATATTAAGTTGATTGACAGTATGATTACCTGAACCAGAGCCACAACTAGCTTCTCCATTAGCAATCTGATTGGAAATCTGCAGAACTTGGCTACTTAATCCAGTTACTAACTGATGCAAGTCATCACAAGCTTTCTTTGTATCTTTTCTCATCGTTTCTTGTTCATCTTTGTGCCTATTTTGCCATTCTTCTTGTTGTCTCCAATGCATCTCCATGAATTTTGACCAGGAAGTTTGCATCGTTTTAAAAAATTCCTCCATTGTTCTACTTTCAGCAGGTCTTGTTGCATTAGAAATCGCCATTTTTCAGAGTTTTGATTGAAATCGTATCGTTTTTGATTGAAATTTTCACAAAAATTGAGCCAGAAAAGTGCTTTGATACCAATTTGTTATCACTTAAGAACTTGACAGTTGAAAAATGATCTCAAACTTACAGTAGAGCTCTTTGATTGAGCTGAACTTGAATTACAGACTTTATGACAGAGAGGATTGACAGAGAGAATTTGAGAGAAATAGATTGTCACAGAAAGGAGAAATGTTTGTATTTGCATGCCTTTTTCGTTACAGCAATGGCCCTATAAATAGGCTTGTATTGCTTATTACAACAGAGAGGAAGAAAGAGTCTGTTGAGGGAAACAACAGAATCTAACAACATGTAACTGTCTAACTAATCTTGTTATAACAACTTGACAACTGTCCAGCTGATGCCATGTGCCTTGCACGTGTGTTGTAATAATAGTCTGGTAACAGAAACATACCCATTGATCGGCAATCCTAGAGCTACGCCGTCATGCAGTGCTTCTAACTACTTCTCCTACACAAGTGATTATTATTTTCAAACTCATTTAGTGAGGAAACTAAGGAGATTTAAAAATATATAGAAAGGCAAATGTAGGGAAATCTCCTTGTCGTCTTTGACTATTTTATATTCCACATACAGAAAAACTAAGGAAACAAAATAATTCATATCAAATACAACAACTTTTTTTTTTTCCTTTTCATTTCACGCAATTTCTCCATAATTCCTCATTAGCTAAACAAACAAGTGAAATTAGAGGATTTCTCCTATTTACTTTTCCTTACATTTGTATCAATAAACTTTTCGATAGAATTCTTTGAACTTCCAAAACCCAAATTTAGTGTTCAACAAAGCACAACCTTCAAGGATTAATTAAGGAGTACCTTGAAGATATCAAAACCTGTGAAGCCGATATGTACCCTTGGAGACAGAACCTGAAAAATGAGAAAAAGATCTGAACAAGAAAAATGAAAGTTGATCTTAATGCAATGGATGAGTATAGATAAATTTTCACAAAACAAAATAATTGATCCAAACAAATATACTTACAATGAATATTCGAGTTGTATTAAACACGTTAAAAAGTCCTAGAAACTGCCACTGCATGGAAGGAACACTAAAAGCATCGTTCGCGGACACAATTTCATCCTAAATAAAATTTTAAAGCACATCAAAACCATATTCATATCACTTTAAAAATAGCTAAGACAGGAATTCAGCAATATGATTTACAATAACTTAACCAGGAATTAGTAAAGATCGAACCTCTGGGACTAACATCACTGTAATGGAACTCTCGGCTTTGCTCTTCATACTCTTGAGGATAGTGACTCGAAGTGAAATACCGATTTGCGTTGTTAAGTCTACCTCATGACACTCTTTACCGAAACCAACATATCAGCATTAAATCCGCTAATTGAACTTTCTTTATACCCAGTGCGTTTAATGTTCTCACATTTCATGAATTCACTCAAAGATTTATGTAACAACACTTGCAACAGTCAACTCATCAAAAAAAGTAGCTCAAAATGAAGGAAATAGTGACCGTAATGTAAGTTGGGGTAGTAAGAAAATGTGTAAGTCAAAATGTTTTAAAATGTACCTTTAAGACAGAACGTTGTACAAGTACATTGGGTATGATTTCTTATGCTTTTTTGCACACAATCATCATTCATCAGGGCATACTTATCTTCTTGTGGGAATGTAAAATGTATTACTACCTTCCATCCCATCCAGAAGCGGGAGCAGAGAAAAGCTGAACACATCACCAAAGAGTATAAGGACAAAATTAAACCACAGCATAACTTGCATTTAAAAAGGAAAGGATAAGTGAAAGTTACATTCAAAATCCACAAGACGATTCCTTGTAATACACACAAACATTCCATTATCTCCTAAGAGCTTCTTTACCTGCAATTTACAACACAAAAAGAAATGTATTTTCATTTCACATTCCTTTATCTACGTAGTTGTTAAGGAAATGAATAAGCCCGTCATAAAGGCTAGACACAACTAAGACAAGGGAGTAAGGTTTTGTACCTTGTATTAACTACTAAGCAAGTCAAAGATCTGAGTGTTACTCTTACCTTGGTCTGTTAGGCTACATGTTAATTGTATCTAGGAAACTCTAGTTCATTGTACCTTCTAGTCATATGCTCTGACTCTTTGTACTCACTGTCAATACTAATATAAATAGATGGAGACCACTCTAGGAAATCATCCAACAATTCTCACAATATCCATCTTTTTCCATGGTATCACAGCTTTCTAGACTTCACATCTTTCCTAGGAGTCTAAATTTGTCATCAGGATGGCAGCAAACTCAACCACACAAAACACTATCCCAACAATTTCCATAAAACTCACAAAAGAAAATTATGATACTAGGGCCTCCTTTGTAAAGCAAGCACTGGTGGCTTATGACTTAGGGGATGTCATTGCCAGAGGAGAAAACGCTCCTGAAAAGTTTCTCCCCAAGGCGACAGAAAGTCTGCCTGATAATATTAACCCCGCTTACACTGCGTGGACGAAGAAAGATACCCTTGCCTGTATTTGGATGAAGGGTGCCATAACAGAGAAGGTCCTTCATCTCGTGGGCAGACTGGAGACCTCCCGTCAAGTATGGGTCAAGCTCGAGACAACCTTTAAGTCTCAAAATAGAGCTCGAGTCACTTGCCTTCGGAAAACTCTTACTACACTCCAGCAAGGAAACATGAGCATCATGGATTATATCCAAAAGAAAACAGAATGTGCGGAAGGATTAACCGCAGCTGGGACACTGGTCTCCGAACAAGAACTAATTCAGCACATCATGGATGGGTTGAGCTCTAAGTACAACACATTCAGGTCAGCCTTTAATGCTCGTGCCCTTGATGATCCTATTTCAGCAGACGATCTAATGGGTCCCCTTCTTGACGAGGAGGAACGTCAAATTGTAGAAGAACCTCAAGTAATCCATGATGCATATGCTGCTAATATCTATCGGGGAGGTGGATACAAGCAGAACAAAAGCAGTTATCTGAATTGTGGTAGCTACAATAATCAAGGCCAACGTAACAATCATCAGTATTATGGTCAACACAACAGAACATGAGGTACTGAGAAATATAACAACAATAAAGGTAAAGGGAAAGGTACTTCGATGTGCCAAATCTGTGGCAAAAGAGGACATGAAGCCAAGGAGTGTTATCATCGTTTTGATGATTCCTATTCTGTTAAAAATCCTCGCAAGATTACTACAATAGTTGCTTCTCCTACCAACTGCCAAGGTGAGCCAAATTGGTTCGCTGATTCTGGTGCCTCTGCGCACCTCACTAGTGTCCTCAATAATTAGAGTGTTCACTCTGCGTACCAAGGCGATTATCAGGTTCAAGTCGGTAATGGTAAGTTGCTTAAAATTAATAATGCTGGCACCGGTTCTATTTCCACCCCCCACCAGAGACTCATATTAAGAAATGTTCTTCATGTTCCTTCCATAACCAAAAACCTACTCAATGTCTCTCAATTCACTCATGACAATCATGTCTCAATGGAATGTTTCCCTTACACTTGTCTTGTTAAGGATTTGCAGGAAACATTCTTCTGCGAGGGAGCCTTGATAAGCGACTCTACAAGCTACCAACGACCTTGGGATCTACATCTCTTCCTAAATCATCTCCATCCTCAATTTCCTATTCTTCTGCTTTTGTAGGACTCTACAATCTTGCGAGGATTTTCAGCACAATAAGAATGATCAAAACGATGATAACACTCCTTGGCTTCATGTCCTCTTTTGCCACGGATTTGACACATAAAAGCACCTTTCCCTTTACCTTTATTGTTGTTATAGTTCTCAGTACCTCCTATTCTGTGGTGTTAACCATAATACTATATCGACTCTATCGAAGTATTGTGGGTGCACTCCAATATGCCACCATCACCGTGTTGACCATAATACTATATAGACTCTATTGAAGTATTGTGGGTGCACTCCAATATGCCACCATTACCAGACCAAAGTTAGCAAATTCGGTCAACCAAGTGTGCCGATTCTTACACTCTCCTACCGTCTTTCACTGGCAGGCTGTAAAAAGAATTCTACGGTACTTAAAAGGTACTATTCAACATGGCCTACACTTTCCCAAAACGGTCAGCACTTCTCTTGTGGCATATTCTGATGCAAACTGGGTTGGCGACCCCGATAATTGCCAGTCCACCCACGGCTACTGAATTTTCTTTTTTGGCAGTCTCCTTAGTTGGTCCTCCAAGAAACTAACCGAGGTAGCTAAATTTTCCACTGAGGCTAAGTATAGAGGTCTAGCCGCTGCTACCGCTAAAGTTTTTTGGATTTAACAATTTTTACGTGAGTTAGGTGTTCGTCTTTCTTAGCCACCCTTACTTCTATGTGACAACCTCTAGGCAACATACATGATTGTCAGTCCTGTGTTTCATAGCGGATCAAAACACATCAAAGTTGATTTCCACTTTGTTCGTGAAAAGCTAAAGCGGGGTGATTTGGTTGTGCGTTATGTTTCCACCTCTAATCAAGTTGTTGATGTCTTAACTAAGGGGTTGCTCTTCAACCGCTTTGTTTATCATCGAAACAATCTCAACGTTTGGGCACTCTCGTTGAGCTTGTGGGGAGGTGTTAAGGAAAAGAATAAGCCCATCATAAAGGCTAGACACAGCTAAGACAAGGGAGTAAGGTTTTGTACCTTGTATTAACTACTAAGCAAGCTAAAGATCTGGGTGTTACTCTTACCTTTCTGTTAGGCTACTTGTTAATTCTATCTAGGAAACTCTAGTTCATTGTACCTTCTGTCCATATGCTCTTTGACTCTTTGTATTCACTGTCAATACTAATAAAAATAGATGGAGAGCACTCAAGTAAGTCATCCAACAATTCTCACAATATCCATCTTTTTACAATAGTCACTATAATACACGAAAGTAATTTTCAATTAAAGATAAAAAAAATACTAACCTTCACCAAATAATCCTCGCATCCCAGCAATTGCGGACATAATATCCAAACAACCTTTATCAAGCACGACATCAAAAGAACTCGCGGGAAGTTCAGGGTCCAGGAGAATTAGTAGATCAGTTATTATCATATCATGTATACTATACAATTCATAAATTAATTAAATAATTTATTTATTTGACCAAGCGAATTTGTGACGAATCTTACCTCACCAATTGCACAAACTCTCAAATCTTTCTTTATCCACCTCACGACCTGGTTGTCTCCAACACTCAATAATTCAATCAACTTATCACAAAAATCAACATTGGTAATATCTTTAAACCCTTTCTGTGATAGGTTTTGGGACAATTTGGAAGACCCAGCGGCTGGGACAAGTAATCTTAAGTCACAGTTTAGCTTTGTTTTCAAATGCTGTAGTAATGGTATCAACTTGTCGCCAACCCCCTCCCAACCCACATACCAATCCTCACCACGACCTATACCAATGCATTCATAATACTCGTCCCACTCCGTAGCACCATAGCGAAGCTCTTTTGGCCCGGGACTAATAAAGCCATTAGTCAACTAAACAGCTTAACAAGCTAACAAGAGCGATAGTGAATCAGAAAAGAGAAGTCTTTAGTCAGACTTAAAACCCTAACGAGAGAAATCTAGGAGTGAGTAATGTAAATCAGAATAATAAGGGAAAAAAATGTTTTTCTATATGTAGCCATAGGGAACAACACTACTCTAAATTAAACTCGTCAACGCTTCTGGGTGTAATGATTTTTATAATGGAAAAATCGATTTGGCATAACGAGAGAAGATCTAGGAGTGAGTACTGTAAATCAGAAAAACAAGGGAAAAGAATGTTTTTCTATATGTGGCCATAGGGAACAACACTATTAAAAATTAAACTCGTCAGACGCTTCTGGGTGTAATGATTTTTGTAATAGAGAAATCGATTTGGCGGAGAGGGCGAAAGGCTCTGTTCTTTTGGGCTTTTTTTAAGGGTCATTCAGTCCTATTTAGCCCCAAAAAGCCTCATTCAGCTCCATTCAGCCTCATCACTATTCATATATATATTTCTCAATAATTACAATATCATTATTATTATTATTATTATTATTATTATTATTATTATTATTATTATTAT
>ONZA01010807.1:7712-44118 GCA_900322205.1 Kewa caespitosa | reverse complement strand
ACAAAATTTGCCTCTATATTCCTTCCTTTAAGGGAAGCTTGGTATAAATCAGCAAGGTGCTTAGCCGTTCGGCATTAGCATGCCCAGTGTCCACTTGTACCACATCTATTTCATACATCTTGAGAATGTTGAGAGGATTTCACATCATCTTGGTTGCTGGACTTTCTCCTTGCCATTTTCCTTAAATGGTGAATTTTCATGGTTGTTTCTATAATATTTTTCCACCACCATGACCTCGTCCATGGCCTCTACCTCGACCACATTTGTTCCCTGTCCACGTCCACCTCTAAAGGATGCATTTTTTTCAGGCAATGCAATGGATCATGTGGGTCTCAATTTATGATTTTTCATCAACAACTCATTATTATGCTTAGCCACTAAAAAACAAATATTAATTCAAAATACATTTTTGAGCCTCTTTCTCTATATTGTTTTTGCAATGGCATACTAAAGGCATGCATATTGGAAAAAGTCTTGTCATGCCTAACTTGCTCAGTGACATCCTGTCTACATAATGTAAATTTAGACGTGATTTTAAAAAGAGTTGAGTTATAGTCACTAATACATTCGCAATCCCGAATTCTCAAATTTAACCATTCGTATTGAGCCTTTGGAAGAAGGACATTTTGCTGATGCCTGCATCTGTCTTGTAAATTATTTTTACATCCTTAGGGTCCTCTACCAACAAGTATTTAGATTTTATGCTTTCATGAAGATGGTGGAGAAGGAAAATAATTTCCTTTGCTTTATTTTGTGGGGAAGTGGTCTTATCAGCATCTGTTGTATCCTCCAGTCCATATGCTTTTAAATTATCCATGGCGTCAACATTCCAATCTAAGTACTTTTGGCCTGATAAGTCGAGTATGTCATTCTCTATTTTTGTAATGTTTGACATTAAGGATCACTACATTAAGAGATAATTAGTAACATAATAATAAAAAAAGTTACAATCAATAAGCAAACATGCAATGTGTTAAAATTGATTAATAATAAACAATAAGAATGAAAAAAAAATGAATGAGATGGTAAATGCAAGCAAACAAAGTAAACATAATTGTACAATAATACTCTTATGTCACATCTACAAAAATGTGAATAACCATGGTAGCATACATAGAAGTCTTGTCTCATTGTCATCCACAACCATTATAGGCTCAAGAGGGCTTTCCATAATAAAGTGCTGTGAGTTTCTGATATAGAAGATCCAAATTACGACAGCTAAATAGCATACTCCTAACAATAATTTTGTTTGAAAAAGAATATTGTTTTTCGATTTGTGGAGGATAAGAGACGGTGATTACAAAAAGATCTTAAAGCCACATCATTGGGATTGGAGACTATCGTGATGATAACGTGTTGTGATATGATGATAACAATAACATAAAGACCATAGTAGAAGATAGGAAATGGAGATAGAGAATATGGGAGTACCACTCTTGTATTTTCTCTTATTCAAGTTGTGTAATACAATATACAATGTGGCCATATATATAGCTAAAGTAGAGCATAGTAACTCATGTAACATAAGGTCACATAACTCAAGCTATTTAACTATTAAGATGTTGTGAGATATAAGGTGAAACATCCACACTCATATACATTTTATAACATTTTAAGTTTTTCCCAGCATAGGGGGAGTACAATAGGTTGAAGCTAGCAAAAAATATAGTTTTATAAAAGTATATGAATAATTCTTATTCATGACCCCGGAGTGAACTAGAATCTTCATAATAAAGTGTTAGAAAATAACAAAATGTTCAAAAAGACAATGATAAATGAATACATTGTTTTGGTAAAGGTTCAATGACGAAATTTGACACCTTGTCCCTAGAAGAGGATACCGGCTTCATCCCGTAATGTATATGTTTGACTATGGAATTATGTGATTGATCTTAAAGCTTGCCAAAGTTAAAATAAACTTTTATGTTTGAAGAATGACATATGTTTTCTAGAAATGAATAATGTCGACATCGATTCTAATATTAAAATGATAAGCATAGCGGTCGGTAATTTGTGAAGACTTGTAAATTAACAAGTTACAAAGTTCCCTTGAAGAGGCATAGATATTTGAATCAAAATAGATGACCTATGTTGAAAAATAAATGTAACTTAAGGGAAATATTCAGATATCAAGCAGTAGAGCGGAAACAATGATGAGTTTATGTATGAAAAGCATTAATACAGTAGAACCGAAATTCATATGCGAAACATGATGAACAAATGAAAGGAGATCATATAAGATATATTCATGTCCATGATCGACCAACTATTAATTGGGCAATGAGCTCATGGACTCAGAGTCCAACTTTTGTGAACTTAGACATTAAAAGAATACATATTCAGTTACATTAGTGCTTGCACTAGGAATTTGGTCATTTCGTCATGCTCATGTTTTTCATTATAGATATGTCTATTGTATATTTTCATATAGTAATTTGTTTGTTAGGATTTCATTTCATATTGCATACATGATGCATAAATTTAACATGCTACCCTATAGGTCATTAGTTGAACAAAAAATTTTATGCAAAACCAATGAGATAGAGATTGCATTTGTATTGATAATAAGTTCAAAAAAATATTACATACACCTTGTTAAGGACATGTTGGCACACATGAGAAAATAGACAACTGCATGAAGAACTTTTCAATAAGAACCTTTATAACATATCTTTTTGGAGTAGAAATTCACAGACAAATGGGATGTCCACGCATTGATTTGGAAATTGTTGATCGCATTTGATATGATATAAAATCAATAGAAGCTAGGGAGTAAAGGACATGAAAAAAATAATATTGATCTTAACAAAAAGAATTGTGTCTGAACCTGAAGTTTGAGTATGACAAGCAATTTTTGTCCTGAAGCACCATGGAAACTCATAGATCACATAATGAAACTTCACTTGCCTGAAGCACCATGGGAAAAGATTGATGATCAAGTGACTTTTCACCTCATACTCCCACATTTCAAAAAATGTCTATACTAGTAGCATCTAATGTCCTCACATTGAAGAATGAAAATAAAATATGTGATGAATTCCCATCATTGAAGCATATATTTTTATGGAAAGAGGTATATATTTCCTAAAGTTTAAAAGTCAGATGTATCCAAATGCTAAGTTATTGAAGATGACATAGATATACATTGCTTCTTTTTTTCTTTGTAGTTTTTGCCAAGGGGTTTTACTAACAAACTTTTTGAAGCTTATGTTGGCTACACTCTTTTTCCCTTCGTCTAGGCTTTTGTCCCACAGGGTTTTTCTTAGCAAGGTTTTTAACGATGCTGATTTGTGGACACTTTAGAGAATGGGATGTTACATAAGGAAGTAAAAACAAAATCTTGTAGAAAACAGGGGGAGTATGAATGAGCATGATGTCTAGGTTTTTTTCCTGTTAAGGTTTTTCCTAGCAAAGTTGGAATGAGACAAAAAGTGTAAGTGCTGCAAAGGATTGAGACATCAAGTACACCATGTTTTTGTTAGCTTCTACAACATCAGAAAGTGCTATTCACATATTGGATTTGTGCAGCTCAAAGAAGATCTCATGGATAATGTTTTGACGGGGAGTTGATACGCGTTGTACTTTTTTTTTGTTAGCCATGGTTTTGTCCCACTGGTTTCTTATGAGGCAGCTTCACATGCATATTGAAGTGAAATGTATTCTATTTCCTTCACTAGGTTATTGTCCCATAAGGTTTTCTTAGTAAGGTTTTAACGAGGCATATTTTTAACGTACATCCAAGGGGAAGTGTCATACATATTATTGTGGATGTACTTTATTCTTATGTGCCCACAAGATATTAGATAGAATGTATTACAATTGGGCCCATGTGAATGCAACTCTAGTACCCCACTTTTATATATATGCCCCTGCATCTTAGTAAAGTGATTGATTATGCGTTTCACTCTACAATTTGCTCTGCCTTATTTTTGATTCGTAACAAATTAACTCTCACCTCGCTGTTGTTGTTGTAGTACTTCATTGTCAGGAAGGACATTACGACATTGGTGTTTTTGGTGGTGATAGTGAGACGACCTAAAAAGATCTTATACAACATCAGGACATACATTACCAGGAAGTTAGCCACTAGGTGGCGAGCAAAATTCATCGGCTCCAAACAGATAGGAGTTGAACTAATCCAATGGGGTACACCTCGTTGCGCCCAAACCAAAACACTGGTTAGCTTAGGGGGGCTATCTTCTTCAGGTTGTATTTCAACTCTGCCAAGAAGCAGGATGTGACCACGTGGATAGAACTTCCCATGTCCACCAAAGTTCGCTTTACCAAAGAATTGGATACTTAGATTTCGACCACTAGGGGTCATCATGGGGGTAGTGAAGCACCCTGGCGTTGGATTCATCAAATGTGATGGGTTTCCCAAATTTGGGTCCCTTCTCGACCAACATGGTTTGGAGAAGGTAAGCCTTTCTTGCTTTTGTTGTTACCCCTCCATATGCGGGGCCACTAGAAATTACGCTGACCACTTTGTGTGGAGTAGCTTTCGAGCCAAATGATTCATCTGAGCTAGTTGTCCCCTAGCCCCACAAGGTGGAGGTCTTGTTTTCATCCTTTAGGAAGTTTTTAATCTTCCGCTCCTTGGCCAATTTGGCGAGATTACGCCCCACTTTGCGACAGTATGTGGTGGTGTGGCCATTCTCCCGATAGTAGTGGCAGAAATAGTATCTACCGCTTCTAGATTCTTTCATCAGGGTCGCCTTTGGCATGAGGTTCTCGTCTATCTTGACATGGGCCACTTCTTGATTGCAGTTGAAAATTCGGTAAACTTCAGGGGTCTTAGGTGGTTTGTCGTCAGGATTCCCCCGGCCATTGATGCTGCCACCTCGTCCTCCTCTACTACCTTAAAATCCATTGATGTGAGGTTTCTCAACATTGAGGGTCTCCGCCCTTCTTTTGTCTCGCTTCTCATGACGAGGTGGCTTGTCTTTGCCATAGTTGGTGCTTCTGTCACTAACAGAGATAAAGTTACAATTTGACTACTCCCACGACGCGATAATCTCCATTGCCACGTCGCGAGCTCATTGAACAACATGTTGGGGTTAGTTTTCATTCGTGGGTTCAGCTCAATTTTGATCTCGATGCCATTTAAGAGGCCATTGATGAATGCCAAGTGATTTTACGGCACAGATTTTCAGTCTCCAGGCACTGGTCTGCGAATCGCTTGACATACTTTTTTGTGTGCTCTTCATGCCCTTGGGTCACCTTCAGCAAGAACTTGATGGTCTTGCTCTCTTGCTTATTGGTAGTAAATGACTGGTGAAGAGGTCAACCAACTACTTGAAGCAATAGATGCTACCTTGCACCAGTGATTTCAGCCACTACAGAGCCAAACCTTCCAAGGTTCCCATAAAGAACAGCCACCAGATAGCCTCGATTCTGTGGGAGAAGTTGTACTGTTATATTTCTTGATCTTCCCCAGTTTGACCTCTTGAGGAATTGGCTGATTCATAATCATGTCAGCAAGGGGGTACTGCATGGTCAGTCCCGACTATACACCCGTGTTGGAGGAGCGGTAACTCCTCATCTTTTTTACATAGGAAGTGAGGGAGATCAGTGGGCAATTCCTCAGAGAGAACTGGGTCACTTCGATGACGATTGGTCAAGAGTTCACACAGCTTGACTTATGCCCGCTCCGTGTTGGAGGATGAGTAACTCTAGGATGATTCAGGTCGTTCCCCTTTAGAAGTGTGAATCGCATTCGTTACGCTGGCTTAGGTTGTGGCCCTAGTCCAGCGGAGCGGGTGGAGCTTTCGCGACTCGAAATGGTGAGCGTTCACGAGCCCATCACCACAGTGGTGGGTGATAGGGCCAGGGTGTTACCGGACTTCAACGATCAATTATTGTGTGTTTAGCTCGGCAGATATTTATTCTTGAGCTTCCTTCTGAATTTGTTGAAGGATTTTCTCTAATTCAACCACCCCAATTGTATTGTGTGTAGTGGTGGAGCTTGACTCAGGTTGGTTTGCTCTTTTGACACATTGTTTTCTTGATAGTAAGTAGTGTTGGACCGTGCTTATCACTTTTGAGTCTCATGCAAGCTAAAAATTACCGTGATGGCGCCAAATGCTTCGGGCGTTTTTGGATTCATCCCTGGAACCGTCAAAGGGAGCGTTGCACGAGCTGAGATTATTTATGAAGTGAGGATTGACTTCTAGATGTCACTCGGCTATGCTGGCAAAATGAGCAAGAGTGAACTTCCCCCAGCATGGTCCGAGGACCTATACTCTGAAGCTAAGTATGTGATAATTGAGTATGAGGTGATAGGACAGAGTGGGAATGCAAGGAGATGCTATTTGCTCCGAGGTGAACAATACAACGTCTTGTAGAGAGAATGAGAGAATGTTGTGCGTACCTTTCCAAGAAGACCAAAGGTCCTTTATATAGGGTTCTTGGAAATCCTGTGGCCAATAAGAAGGTGCCACATGTGCTCTAGTTGGGCTTCTAGGCCTCATGGCCCATGTGCTTCTTGCCATTGACCAGTCCTGCTAGCTGTCCCATAGACTCCCAAAGACTTGTATTTACATCACTAGTTTCTCTCTTACTCTAGAAGACTCAATTTTTATTCTTGGACATTTACAAACAATTGTTCAACAACGTCCCTTGATCAAGTATTGATCTTAGTAGAGATTCAAGTAATTTCCTTTACAAGCTATATCTTATTTGATAAGGATTCGCAATTGTCGTTAGTTTTTTTAAAAGCATGAGTCGATAGTTTCCTTGTCCTAGGATTGGGGATAGCTCTTTCATTGATCAAAAGGTTGGATCTTTATTATTATTGTGAATGATGTATTGCTGATTGATATTTGTAGGGTTCTTAAATACAAACTCATTGCTCATGATTTTGTAAGAATTAAATATTAGGTGAAGAACCAAGAGGTGGAACGTTAATATGAGAGTACCTAGAAATTGATCTAGAGGTTTGAATCACGAGAGAAGATATATTTATTTTGAGACCATTATTAATTATCACATATCTCAGTGGGTAAAATAAATTCAATAACTATGAGAATGGAGAATTGGTTTGCTAGATACATTGTTATACTTTGAGTTAATGTAATAACTAAAAGTTAAATATTTGGTCTTTAAGATGATAATTAAGTGTCAATAATTGGTCTTCATAATTATGCGTTCACAATAGTAATATGATCTAACTATATTTATAATTGTTATTGTGGTGAACCGTTATGGCACTCTTATGAAGTGTTTCGTGTATTTTTCGTTAAGGAGAGTGAACCCTTGAAGACTTAAAGGGTTATAAGGCCTCGGCTACATGAGATGAGATGGATCTTGACGTAGCTCGTCGGAGGAAAACTACCCGCACAAGGAACACATATGAACTGCCCCCGGCGTGGTTTGAGGAGCGGTCCTCCGGCGATCATGTTAGTAAGGTGGTTCTCAAAAGGGGTTTGCCCCTAGGGGAAAATAGTATGCTCTTTAGGGCAGTCAAATCTTCCTTGGGAATGGGGAAAGATTTGGATGCTCTAGAGAGAGAAAATGAGCTAGTCAATCAGTTGTCTTAATTAGAATCAGTTTCTTACCCTTGAAAGGATTGCATGCCTCTTATTTATAGACATTCTCCCGGTGATGCTAGGGTTGCGGCTTATCCACTGAGGAGGCGCCACGTGGAAATTCTTTTCCTTTGGCTTGGCAAAGGTATTGGCCTTGAGGGCCGCAAATGAGGTCAGAGCATGTGTGCAGCGCACGTGTCATCTTTAGGATCTTCTGGTACCTTTCGGTTGTGTACCCCTTTGTCTCCTCTCCCAGTGGTAGTCTGAGAATCAACACCTTCTCTCATTCGGACTACTTGTCCTTGGCCGAGGACAGGGGCCTTTAGCTTACCTCTCAAAGACACCTCGTTCTACTCCTATCGAGAGGATGAGGATCTGACGACGAGGGCTTGAAGGGTTGGACGACGAGGGCTCGGAGGCTCGAATGACGAAGGCTCGGAGGGGAGATTGGCTTTGAAGCTCCCCCATGAGGGTGATCTCTTTGGTCCATGGGCCCTTAGAGGGGGCCCATCTTGAGGCGTGACTTCAAGGCCCTGACGAGGTGAATAAAAAGATGGGCCAAAATAAGTATATGGGCACATGAGGGGCTCGGGCCGAAACCAACCAAACATTTGCCCCTCGTATTGGGAATGGCTCAAGGTTTCGACAAGGGGGCTTGCCTGATACGAAGTAATTGAATGGGCAAAGGGTCTTCTGTCATCAGGGGTATGCCCCTTCATCTTCCCCTGCCACGGGAGAGTTTCTCAATAGATGCGCGACATGTGGCGGGATCAGGGGGTAGTCTTGATACGCTCCCCACAGACGCAACATTTTTCCCAAACGATGCGACGTTTCGTCTTCCTTTTAGTTTGCTTCTATAAATACAAGAGGTTTTCCTTACTTGTTCCCTTCATTTTCTCCCCTAGTTTCTGAGTATAGAGAGAGAAAACTTTTAGAAAGAGAAAGTTTGTCCGCTCATGCTTTGGGTCAAGCTTTTCAACCATTCTCGCCGTCACTTCGTCACTTCTAGGTATCTTTGTCTCTTTTGTAAATATGTAACTTAACAACAATTTTCAATGGGACCTCGTCGTCAGGGCTTTCGTTGAAGCGACCCTAGAATTTTGTCTGGAGCGCCTGAGAGGGACCATGGAGGTGCTTTGGGTCCTCCATGAGGACGAGGACTTTTGGCTTAGGGGATCACTCCTTCGGGTGATACCCCTACTTGCTTAGGGTCAATTAGGCCTGGAGATCGACATGAATAACCTTCGCATAGTGGAGGGACCCATGTTTGCGGGTTATGAAGAGAGGGCCGAACCTTCGTCGGGCCCTCAACAATCTCGTCCCAAGGACATTAGTAATAAATCATCGGCCAGTAACTCCGACTCGTTAGGTAAAGATGTCAATAACGGTAATAATAGTTGTGCTTCTGCTCCGGCGACCTCAGCGGTACCGGTGCAGGCTCGGCGCATTCATAGGAAGATTGAAGCTAGGGGAATGGCTCGGACAAAGCAGACAGCCCGAAGGGTGCCTTATGACCTTCAAGACGAGGCTGATCCATCGACTGCCGAGGTCATCAAGACACCTGAGAGGCGAAGACTCGTCCTGGACGAGAGTCCAGAAATGATTTCGCCGGTTTGTAAGTGATGAAAAATTCTTTTCTTCTCGTTGCCCCAGTTCTAGCTTGCTCATCGCACCTCGGATCCCGAAGCTGTCACCGTAGCCTGCCTGCCCCCGTACACCATTCCGACATGCATGACGAGAATCTTACAAAAGACGAAGAAGGCGAAGAAGACAGAGGAGGAGAAGGCCGCTTCAATGGAGGACCCGAGCACGATACAAAGTGGCTCGGATATACCTGAGAAAGACTTCGACCTCTACTTGTCGTGGGTCAGCGGTCTTAAGAGGGCTTTGTTGCTGGCGCTGGAGGAGGGTTTGATGGTTGATCCCCTTGAGGGATTTCTTGCCTTCCATAAACTTTCCAGCATGTTCGGCTTCCGGTTGCCCCTTCACCCTTTTGCCCTCGCCTTCTTGAGGGTCATCGGCGTTGCGCCAGCGCAGCTTGTCCCTAACACTTGGGGACTCGTCACTTTTTTTTAAAATTTTCTGCAATGTACATAAAATAAAACCCACTCTCGGCCTATGGTCCCGTGTGACAACCGGCCCCAATCCTCATCTTACTATGAATTTCCCTCCTTTTTCGAGCCGAGGTTCGAATGTGTCTTCAAACCCCTGATGCCATCCATGAGCCATACTTGGTTTACCGATTATTATTACGTCAGGACCACATAGGAGGATTTTTTTGACGGGATTCCCCGGTGGGACCCCTCTCAAAAACCAGTCTCTTTCTGTGAGCCCTCGGCAGAGGACATAACAGCCCTAGGGTTATTCCATTATGAGAAAAGATATAACAAGGGCAGGACAAAGATCCATGTGAAGAGACCCCTTTGGTGGATCACCGAGAGGAGGTGGACTAAGGACAAGGAGTTTTTGGTGTACCATGGGATCAGCTATGCCATGGACCGGGGTTTGCCTATTTCTTTTTCTTTTGCATTTTGCTCTTTCATCATTTCTTTCCTCACTTGTCTCATAATCTCTTTGCAGAAACTGTCCGTGCTTCTCTGATGTCCAACACGGCGTGTGCGAACATGATTGGGACTTCGTCAATGGAGGACATCCAGGCCAGGATAGTGGCCGAGAACATTCTAATTATTGCCAAGACGAGGGTGGTAAGTCTCGTATTTGTAGTACCTTCTCCATATTGTGTTTCTTGTTTTATCATTTTGCCTTAATTATTGCATAGGAAGGCCGAGGCCATGAGGGATGCTTGGATGAAGCGAAAAAGGGAGGTGGCCACCTCCTCGTCCACCCTTGCGACCACAAGAGCTTCGGTACTTAAGCCTTAGAAGACAGAGGGGCTTGGGAAGGGATTGAGGAACGTTGTCGAGGTCCTCTTAGATAGGAGTCCCGAGAGGGACATACCAAAGGCTGTTGTGACGGGGTCTCTTGTCTCGACTCCCCCGTTTGGTCTTGGCAGGGACAAGTGCAAGGCTCTTGCTACCATTGCTTCGCCTCCCCCTTCGGCCCCCATCATGACTTCGTTGAAAGGGCTTTTACCTTGGTATCTCTATTGGACTCCGGACAAGAAGGACAAAGCGGCGGCCTCCTTTCTTGAGAGGGCCATGACTTACAAGGACATGAGGTACTTGGAGAGTCATCTCAGTGTTGCTAAGGTTATGTGTGTCGTCACCTGTCTATGGTGGTATGTTTCATTTCAAAACGTTTACCCTTTTTCCCTTTCTTTTGATTTACTCATCCATTCTTTGTTGTAGCCGGTGATCTTGTCTCGGCACTACACCAAGGTTTCCCGGAAGGAGGTGTCGTCTCCGGACATCAAGAAGGAGAGGAACGAGGCTGTGAAAGTCAAGGAGAAGGCTGAGAGGGCGAGGAGGAAGGCCGAAAGGGAGAGGGATGAGGCATCCTGACGCTGTGGGGCCTTTGAGAAGGAGAAGGCCAAGATGGAGGAGAACCTTTCCACTGCTAAAGTCAAGCTGGCCGAGGGGAAGGAAAGAATATCAACCCTGGAGGCCGAACTGGTTATGGAGAAGGCTGAGAAGGAGAAAGAGAGGGCAACCTCCAAGTCTTTGGCCGATGCAATGGTTGCATCCTAGAGTTTGTTCCTGGACAGTGTGAAGGAGGCCTTCATGGCCATCTTCGGCTCAAAGGTCGATTTTGAATGCATGCAGGCTAAGAGGCTTGTGCTGATGTTGTCCAAGAGGGGGGGAGGATACTTTGGCCATCGAGGAGGAATGTAAAGATGAACTGAGCTGGGATCCTCGGGAGTACTATCACAATGTTACGGCTGCGGATCTCCAGTTCTTCGACACCGACTTCCTAGAGTGCTTATTGTACGGGGGCTGAGTGTCGACTACTTGCAAGGTTATGTCTCCTTCGGAAGGTGATGCCGAGGGGGTTTCTTCTCCCAAGGATCATGATGCCGTCCTTCGTGATGATGTTGCTGTTGCTTCTTCTCCTCATTCTCCCTCACCCTGAAGAGGGTTGTAATTGTTTTCGCTTTGCCTTGTAATGAATTGTGGTCAAGGTTTTTGTTTTCAATGGATGTTGTTGCCCCTTTTCGATGCTTGTGTTTCGACTCTTATTTCCGTGCCAGACTTGTTCAAGTGATGCTTGTTAAGAGTGTGACGAGGGTTCATGGTGAGGATAGGGTCTCCCATCCCTCTACCCCTACTTGAACAAGGCTAAGGCGATTGAGCTGAAAAGTTGCTTTGACAACAGGGGCCCCCCTTAGTCTGAAGGGGGGGGGGGGACGGTGCATCCTCTGTTGCAACGAGGGTGGGTCTTTTGGCCGTCAACACTTGGGATGTCTAGGTGCTCATTCAGAAGGCTTGCAAATCAAGGGACTTCTGTTTGCGTGCGTTATCTTCTTAGGAAATGCTCCCTTCTCTTCTGGATTTTTCACCGTTCTTATCTTTTTGGGGTGCGTTACGCCATGTGTTGCACATCCCCTATCTTCCTGAGACAATCTGGGCCGTTGACCACCTTTTGCCTTGCCTATAAAAGGAGGCTTTTGGGTCATTTTCTTCTTGCACCTTTCCTTTTCTTTTCACAATTTCCTTTAACTTGGGAACATGTCTTCTCTTTCCGAGTATTTTGTCCCTTTCATCTCTTCTCCCTTTTTTCTCTAAGTTGAGATGGGTTTCGTCCATGGCTATGACGACCCTGGTGGTCTCGTCTTCGGGCTTGACCCATGTTTAACGATTTTCGACGATCGTGGCCTTTATGGGGTCAACTTGCTTATCTCATTAGTCTTCGATGGTGATCATCCTTAACTTACGAGGGGGTGTCGGTCAATCCGAGGTCGTGTAGCTGTTCTTCGTCCTTCGAACCACCGACTGGGTTGTTGATGGATTTTCATCCACTTCTTATTTGCGGGCTAGAAGATGAGCTTGTCCTCGGTTCATCACCCCCCGCTGGCTTTCTCTTCTGGGCGCTGAGAGAGGCAGCCTCATCTGGATTTTGTATCTCCTCCCTGCGGGAAGAAGGAGTGGTGGAGCCGGGAGAGGGTTCGGTGGAGCCGAGATCTAGGAGGAGTTGTTGGGCGACGAAGGTGGATGGTGCGTTCAAAATTCACTCCTCCAAGTTGGAAGGACTTTGCATATTACATTACGTCCTCGTTCTCCGTCTTGTCTTCCTCTGTCCTCTCATCGGCCTCTTAGCTCTCTTCTTGCAGCTTGTTCTGGGTGCCCGTTCCGCTGGAATTCAAGGGTTCTTCCCTTCAAGGAAGAACTTGGCATATTATTATCTTTGTATGTAGAAATCTTAGTAAAAAGACTTCAATAAATGAGAATGTGGTTGTTGGATATCTGTCCCCTAGAACGGGGTCTCGTCTCTTCTTTTACTTTGCTTTGTTGTTTCACTTCGTCTATTCTTGCCTTTGTAGTTTAGTCTAAACGTGCATTAGACTTTGTTCATTTTCCCCCAGGGTGGGGTCTCATCTAAACGTGTATTAGACTTAGTTCATTTGCCCCTAGGGTGGGGTCTCGTCTAAACGTGTATTAGACTTAGTTCATGTGCCCCCAGGGTGGGGTCTCATCTAAACGTGTATTAGACTTAGTTCATTTGCCCCTGGGGTGGGGTCTCGTCTATGCATGTTGGGTTGAACGGATTTACAAGGTAACAGGTAGACACAAGGCATATGAGCTGATAAAGTTTTTTTCCTGGCTTCTTGGGGGAGCTTACCCCTTTTGGCCAACGGCCTTACAAAATGGATAAATGCTATTTGGGGGAGCCCACCACTTTCGGCCAACGGCCTTACAAAATGGATAGAAGGATATTTGGGGGAGCCTACCCCTTCATCTAGAGAAAGTCTAGGAATCAAAAAGTTTTTTGAGGCTGTCAAGGGGTGCCTACCCCGACGAGGCTCCGTGGTGAGACCGCGTTCTTCACAATGAACTTCTGGAGGTTGTTGATGTTCCATGGTCTGCCTATCTTCCTCCCTTCGGGTGTCTCCAGTCGGTAAGTCTTTGAATTTAATACCTCCGTCACCCTATAGGGTCCTTCCCAGTTAGGTGTCATTTTCCCTTCTTCGTTCTGCCTCCCCAAGGACTCCATGGTCCTTAAGACGAGGTCTTCCACATTCAGTTTTCTCTTCCTCACCCTTCGATTGAAAGCTCTCGTCATTCTCTGTTTGTAGACCTCAACTCTCAGCAGTGAGTCTCCTCGTACCTCTGGAAGAAGGTCGAGGTTGTTCTTTAGCCTCTCTTCGTTGGTATCTGGGTCAAAGTGCTCAACTCTTGGACTCCTATTAGCGAATTCCAGCGGTAGTACGGCTTTAGAGCCGTAGACGAGGTTGAACAGTGTTCTTCCCGTGATCGCTTTTTCCGTGGTTCTTGATGACCATAACACCTTTGTTAGCTTCTCTGCGCAAAGCCCCTTGGCTTTGTCCAGCTTTTTCTTAATCTCGTTCACGAGGATCTTGTTGCTTGACTCCACCTGACCATTCTTCTAGGGCCTTGCCACGGCCTTGTGGTTTTCTCTCACCCCGTATCCCTCCGGCCAATTAGTGAGCTTCGGCGTGTCAAACTTCCGGTCGTTGTCTAAGATGATGCTACGGGGGGTGCCGAAGCATGTGAGAGTGTTCTCTAGGATGGACTTCTTTACGTCGGCGACCATTATATTCTTTACGGCCCTTGCCTCGATCCACTTAGTGAAGTAGTCGACAACAACGATGGCGTACTTCAATTGTCCTGGGGCTTGTGGGAAAGGACCCACTATGTCAATGCCCCACAGGTGGAAAGGTAGTGGAGAAAGGATTGGTGTTAGTTCGGCGGAGGGGATCTTTGGGACGAGAGCGAAGACTTGACGTTTCTCGTAGCTCTTGATTATTTTGGCTACGTCACTCTTCAAGGTAGGCAAGTAGAAGCCTAGCCTTAGGATCTTATGCGCCACGATCCTTCCCCCTTGATGAGCTCCACATATGCCGGCATGGGCCTCTCAGACAATCTCTTTTCCTTGTGCCTTCGAGACACATTTTAGCAATGGGTGACTCAGTCCTCTCTTGTACATGATGCCATCCCTAAGCTCGAACCACTTGGCCCTTGTTTGGACCTTCTTTGCTTCCTTCTCGTTGTCAGGGAGCTTCCCTTCTCCCAGCCACGCTATCAATGACTCCATCCATTCGTCTCTTCGATCGAGAAAGAAAACTTTACATTCAAGTTTGATGCTTCTCTTTTCCTTTTCCTCTGAGAAGATGTTTCGGGAAACCCCTTCGTCCGACGAGCTAGCTAGCCAAGCCAGTGCATCGGCATGTTGGTTCTCTGATCGAGGGATGTGTTCTACTACTACCTCGTCGAAAATTTTGGTCATCTCCCAGACTTTTCCAAGGTACGCCTTCATCCCTTCCCCCTTGGCTTCGTAGTCTTCTAAGATTTGCGAGATTACGAGCTGGGAGTCCATCCTCACATTAAGTTTCCTATCCTCGGCGGCTTGGGCCATCTCCATTCCGGCGATGAGGGCTTCATATTTAGCCTCATTGTTGCATGCTTGGAAGCCAAACCACATCGCATACTCGAAGACGCCCCCCTTTACTGAGGTGATGACAATGCCTGCTCCGCCGCTCTTGCATGATGAACCATCCACACTCATCAGCCAAGACTCGATCCAATAACTCGGCATCTTTTTCGATGATGTTAGTTGGGCCACGAAGTCCGCAAGAGCCTGGCGTTTTATCGCCTTCGTGGGCTCATATGATAAATCGTAATTGGTGAGCTCGTACGCCCACACTTGTGCTCTCCTTGCTGAATAAACTTTGACTAATATCTTCTTCAACGGTTGTTCGTCAGAACGGTTATGAGGTGCCCCTGGAAGTAGGGCCTAAGCTTCCGGGAGCTGGTAAGGACTCCGAGTGCGAACTTCTCAGGTATCGAGTACCTAAACTCAGCTCCGCACCAGGCATGACTGGTGATGTAGACGGGATCTTGTTTCTTCTCTTCCTCCCTGATGAGGACCGAGGCTACGGCTCTATCGGAGACGGCGAGGTAGAGGAAAAGTCTCTCTTCTGGTTTCGGTGAGGCTATCTAGGGCAGATAACCCAGGTATAGCTTCAACATTTCAAAGACTTCTTGTGCCTCGTCACTCAACTCAAATCTTGTTCCCTTCCTTATTTTCGAGAAGAATTGTGTGCATTTGTCGGCCGACTTGGAGACGAACTGGTAAAGCGTCGCGGTGCACCCAGTTAATTTTTGCAAGTCTTTGATGCACTTTGGGGGCTCCATGTCGATAACGGCCTTCATCTTCTCTGGTTTTGCGTCAATACCTCTTTCTCTTACCATGAATCCTAGAAGCTTTCCTCCCTTCACCTCAAAGACGCATTTCTTTGGCTTGAGTTTCATCTTGTTTTTCCTTACAGTCTCAAACGTCTCTCTCAGGTCCTCCACATGGTTGGAAGAGTTAACGCTTTTGGTGATGAGGTCTTCCACATAGGCTTTGAGGTTTCGACCAATTCCCCCTCCGAAGACCATTTGGCCGAGCCTCTAGAAGGATGCCCTGGCGTTTTTTAGGCTGAATGGCATCATTATGTAGCAGAAGACGCCGTCGTCGCTGATGAAGGCCGTCGAGCTCTGATCCTTCTTTCTCGTGAAAAATTGGTCGTATCCGGGGAAAGCGTCCATGAAGCACTGGAGTTCATCGCCCGTGGTGGATTCGACAAGCTTATCTATCCTTGGGAGACAAAAATGGTCTTTCGGACAAGCCTTGATCAAATTGGTGTAATCGACGCACATCCTTCAGCTTCCCGTCGCCTTCTTCACCATCACAACATTGGCGAGCCTTTGGGGTATCGGCATTCCCTTATGAAATCGGCTTCCAATACTTCTTGACCTCTACCGGCGTGGCTTGGCTTCTCTCTTCACCTAGGTGTCTCGTCTTCTGTTTAACAGACTTGAGCTTGGGGTTTATGCCAAGGTTGTGTTGCATAAGAGATCTGTCGATTCCCGGCATTTCGTCTGGGCCGAAGGCAAAGACATCTTCATACTCTCGACGGAGTTTCGTCAACTCTTCTTTGGTCACCAAGGTACGTAACTCGCTCTGGACGAGAGTGGTCCAGGATGACCTCCACCTTGCCCCCCAAGAGGGTGGCCCTTTCTGTCTCCTTGATTCTTGTGTCTCCAATCTCCGATGGGACGATGTCTACCATGAGACACTGTGCCTCCTTCCCTTTTCTTCTTTCATCAGGGTGATATCTTCTACCTTCACGATGATTTTTTCTTCAGGGGTTTCCTTCCTACTCTTCTTTGAAGTTTTCTTGGCGCCTTGGAGGGAACCAAGGTCCTCGCTGGCTTCTAATCGCCAAGGATCTTCCGTACTTTCCCATCGTCCCGATGAAACTTCAAGTGAGCAACATCAAGTTTGGCGTCCCGTTGATTTTCTTCATGGTTGGTCGTCGGACGAGGATGTTGTATGAGATTGGGACATTGACGACAAGAAATTCTGAGACGTCACATCTGGCTTCGTTCTTTGGCCCTATCCTTACTGGGAGTTGGATGTTTCTCATCGATAGGAATTGGTTTCCACCGAAACTTCTTACTGGGTGACTCCTTGGTACTACTTTGTCGGAAGTATAGCCGAGGTCCATGAGACAAATGGTTGTGATTACATCGACCGAGCTTCCCGTGTCTACCAGGACTCTCTTCACCAACGTGTTGGCTATCTTTGTTTCAACGACGAGGGGATCGTCGTGAGGGAATTGAAGAGGCCTCATGTTTGTCACGTCTAAGGTGATGGGTTTCCCGAACTTGGGAACTTCCTCGATCAACATGATTTGGTTGAGGGATCTGAGATGGGCTGGCCTTGCTTTGTTTGTAAGACCTCCTCCTACCGGGGCACCTGGGATGACAGCCACCTTGTAGGAGTCCGGAGAGGACCCTGAGGCTGCAGGCTCGGCTGCTGCCCCCTCGCTTGGTGGGATGGTGGTCCTGCTCTTGTCTTTCAGGAAAGAATCAAGTTTACCTTCTTGTGCCAACTTTTCAAGGTGTGAGCCCAGCTCTCGACATTACCTCATACTATGCCCATGATCTTTGTGGTATTGGCAAAAGAAGTAACTCTTCCCTGTGCCTTCCTTCATTGGGGTAGGGTCGGGTAGTAGCTTGGGGTCGATTTTCTCCAACACGGCTTCTTGATTACAATCCTGGATTTGGTTCACTGCGTGGCTTTTCGACAATTTCCTTTCGTGCTTCCCCCGTCCTTTGAATCCACGTCGACCCCCACCTCTTCCCGATCCCTACCTTTTGAACTATGGTTTGTAGACGGTTAAGGTTACAACCTTCCTTCTCTCGTTTCTTGACAGCTTCATTGACTTATCATCGTGCTGCTTCTCCCATCTGTGCCCCTTGTTCACCACATCTCGTCCGAACCTCTCCCAGGCCGTGAATAGTTTTGATGAATAGGCCCGGATGAAGGGTAAGGTGATTTTTTCCTTCTTCAGCTTCATCTGTTCGAAATCTTTCAGGATTTTGCTTCCTTTAATGATGCCTTTAACGTATGTCATGCATGCTATCGTCTGGTCAAGCTCTGTGATTTCTTGACATTCATCATTGAAACGTTTGTCGTATTCCTTAAGTGGCACTTTATTTCCTTGCACGATGTTGCAGAGGTGTTCTGAGCACTTCTCGGTCTTCTCACAAGTCATGAAGTTTTCCATAAAGATGGGACATAGCTCGTCGGAACTGTGGATGCTACATGAGGGAGGCTATCTACCATTTAAATTCTCTCCCTTCCAGCGTCCCGATGAAGTGCAGGAAGTACGTGGCATCATTCCGCTCTTGGGTCGTCATTGCGGCCTCATAGGCTATCAGGTGCTCTCGAGGCGAGGTTGTCCCACTGTACTTCTTCATCTTCCCGATCGGAGAATTCAGGTTTAAGGGATAGACAATGATTTCTTCGCTAAAGTGGAACTTCATGTTAAGGTCTGGGCTCATCTGTAATCCCCTGAAACTCTTATTGATGCTGTCATAGTCCCTTGGCCCTAGACGGGTTAGGACTGGTCCTCGTTGCCCTTGCAACCTCTCGGCCTTTCTGCGTCGTATAACCTCTCTAACATCTTCCTTCTTGGGGCTTCCGCTTCCCTTTCTAACGCTCTCCTCCTCCTCCTTTTCATTGCTTCAATGGAGGGTCGTAGGTCTCCTACGCTCCTCTTCGGGTTTTTGGGGACCTTCATAGTTTTGCTTCGCCTGGAAACCTTCGACCTGCTCTTGGACCTCGAAGAGGAAGAGCCGGACCCCCTCAGACTAAAGTGGGGTGACTTCAGCAGGTGGGTGGTTTGTGACTCCAGGTGTTGCTTGCTCATTGAGCGTTGAGCCTCTGCGGCAGTTGTTTTCTTTGACGTGCTTCCGTCCTGGAGCTTTGTGGTCTCGACGTGGTTCAGGATGTTCTCCAGGAGGATAGTGCACATCTTGTGCATATCCTCTAGGATGTTGGCCTATACGGCCAACAGTTTCTCCCTCGTGACAGGGGGTTAGATGTCACCTTGTCTTCCCGTAGACGAGGCCGAGTGATTTCCTTATTCATGGTTTGACATTGAACTTGTCTTTGGTGGTTCAAGGTTTGAATACGTTTTTCGTCTCTCAATCTCATGCAACCTTGGCTGGCCACTCCTCATAAAGAGCGCCACATGTTTCGGGTGTTTTTGGGTGATGAGAGTGGACCCTCGAAGACTCAAAGGATTATAAGGCCTCGGCTATATGAGATGAGATGGATCTTGATGTAGCTCATTAGAGGCGAACTACCTGCACAAGGAACGCACGTGAACTGCCCTGGTGTAGTCCGGGATGGGTCCTCCGAAAATCAAGTCAGTAAGGCGGTTCTCAAAAATGGTTTGCCTCTAGGGTCAAATAGTATGCTCTTTAGGGCAGTCAAATCTTCCTTGGGAATGGGGAAAGATTTGGATGCTCTAGAGAGAGAAAATGAGCTAATCAATCAGTTGTCTTAATAAGAATCTGTTTCTTACCCTTGAACGCTGTGCATACCTCCTATTTATAGACATTCTCCAAGTGATGCTAGGGTTGCGGCTTATCCACTGAGGAGGCGTCACATGGACATTCCTTTCTTGGGCCTGACAAAGGTGAGGACCTTGAGGGCCGCCAATCAGGTCAGAGCATGTGTACAGTGCATGTGTCATCTTTAGGATCTTCTGGAATCTTCCATAAGTTGTCTTCTCCATAGGGAGTCCTCCACGGGGAATAGGGTTACCTCTCGGTTGTGTACCCTTTCGTCACCTCTCCCAGCGGTAATTTTAGAATCAACACCTCTTCTCGTCCAGACTTCTTGTCCTTGGCCGAGGACGGGGGCCTTCGGCCTGCCTCTTGAAGAAACCTTGTCCTACTCCTATGGAGAGGACGAGGATCAGACGACGAGGGCTCGGAGGGTTGAATGACGAAGGCTTCGAGGGGAGAAGGGCTTTGTGGCTCCCCCACATGGGTGATCTCTTCGGTCCATGGGCCCTTAGAGGGGGCCAAGCTTGAGGCGTGACTTCGGGACCCAGACGAGGTGAGTAATAGGATGGGCCGAAAGAAGTATATGGGAAGATGAGGGGCCCGGTCCGAAACCAACCAAACATGTAGTATTGTGCATTTTTGGCAGTTTTGAAGGATATTTGGTAAAATGAGAAAATGAAAAGTAGGATAAAGCTAAGTGTAGAGTGTTCTCATTTTTATGATGAGCATATGTGTGTTTGAGAGGGAAGGGGGGCCCTTATATATAAGTAGGATTTTCCCATGATTTTTCGAATTCATGTTTAATGCACAAAATGCAGCGAATGTTGTAATATTCGCTGGACACATAACAAAAGGGCGATAGACGTCCAGCGCAAAATCTCAATGGACAGCATATTTTTGGAATTATTTTGAAAGATGTAGCAAATTTGATGACATACGCTAAACACCTGACGAATGATATTTGCTAGACTCAACGAGTTTTGAAATGAGCACTAGATGTCCAACAAGGAAAATAATTGACAATGATCCATGGAGGGTTGCCCCAAATAGGGTGAAATTCGTTAGGCATCCAGTTATTTTGCAAAAATTCGCTGGGTTTCCTTCAAATTTGTCTATACTTGCTAGAAGTTATCCAACTCTTCTTTCGCGCGTTGGAATATTTCCCTGCGAAATTCATTGTATCAAATTTTTTAGCTTTTAAATACGTCTTAGTTCATGAGATATGCTGGAAGGGTAACTCAAATTTACCATTTAGCCGTTGCACTTTTGTGATCTCGAGTGCTTCGATCTGCGTGCTAGATAGTACAAGAAAATAAATCCCCTCGGTTAGTTTTCATCATTGGGTCACAAGGGCAACACCATGTTGGCGTCAATAGGGGGTGGTAACGCCACCAAGTCCAACCCTTTTCGATCTACTAAGGGAAAGGGCTTTATGAGACGGCCCAACGACCAGTATGATGAGGTTCAGCAGGTAGGGTCTTCTGGAGATGCCGAAGCGGGAACTTGATAGTATGGTCACTCGAGGTGCTCCGAATGGATATCTCTCTCGAAAAACATGGTAATGAGTTGGGCTTCTTGTTGTGTGTGAATTTGTTTTCATCATACAATACATGGAAATGGGCAGATCTTCACTATTTGAGAGAGATTCATTCCACCTTGCCTCTATCTCCGAAATGGTGCGTTGGCCAACTTTATCCTTTTTCATGAAGTTACTTTCATCGTATAGTACATGATAATCGGTAGGTATTTGCCACCTCTTTGTCAGTCATCCATTGTACTTCATATTTGCTTTTTCCATTTTAGCATTCTAGGTTTTCCTTCTCCGCTTTACATCTTCGGTTCTTGAGGCTTTGTAACATTTGTAACTTGTACTTTTTGAAGCGCAAATGCTTTTGTAATGAGAATGTCCTTTCTTTTTTCGTTATTTATTAACCCTATTCGGATACTCGACTTTTGAGTTTTAGCATTTCATATTTAAAATAATATTTGCCGTACGTCCTTTATTCGAACAGAGGTTTCCGCTTTAACGCCCTTTGGGAATCACCCTCTTGCCTCCTACTGAAAAAAACATCATGTAACAAACTAGACTATAGTTCAGGGATGTGAAAATGAGTTCAAAAGATTCAACTGTGTTTACCATTTGTGCTAATGACGGTGGGGGTAGTTCATCTATTTTCTCCCGGGGTGGGGGCTTTTTAGTCTTCTCTACATAGCAGTCCTCGAGATAAGACATTGTTACTTTTGCCGAAGTGATACAAAACTTAAAAATTCACATAAGTTTAGAATTTGGCGATGTTTTGTTAATGGCTTCTTGGGGGAATTGACCCCTAGGTAACTCCAAGGTGAGCTCCTATGAAAATATTAAGCAAAATAAGGAGATGTTTGAGGATGCCTACCAAGAGGTAACTCCAAGGTGAGTTTCTTCTAAAGCATTAAGCATAATAATAGGTTGTTTGGGGGGTGCCTACCTGGAAGTAGTTCCGAGGCGAGCTCTTTGTTATACAAAGAATCTGACTAAGTTATTGATGTTTCATGACCTCACGACTTTCCTTTCTTCAGGCATTTCGAAGCTATAGGTCTTTGGACCTATAATATCGCAGATTTTACATGGCCTTCCCGTTTCAGAGTCATTTTTCCATCCTCATTTTTTCTTCTAACATGCTCCATCTTCCTCCGCATGAGATATCCAATGTTAAACCTTCTGATTTTGGCTTTTCGATTGAACATTCGATTCACTCACTGCTTGTAGCTAGGTCTCGGCTTGGAGAAGGGTTTCTCCTAGGACTTCAAGTAATAAGTTGATGTGATAACTAAACTTCTTTGAATTTATTTCAGGGTGGAAGTGTTTGGCCCTTCGACCTTCATTATCTCCAATAACAGATCGGGTTCTGAGCCGTAGACTACGTTGAAGGGGGTTTCTCTCCTAATTGCCTTCTTCGTGTTCGTGTTTCCCAGAGGACTTTGATAGCTTTTTGGCCCTTAAACATTTTGGTCCATTTAGCTTCTTATTTATTCCGACAACTAGAGTATTGTTGCACGGTTCCACTTGGTCGTTAGTCTGAGGTCGAGCTACTATTGTAAAGCTGGCTTTTACTCTATTCTCCTCCAACTAGCTAGTCAGCTTTCGGATGTCGAACTGTCTCCCATTATCAAAAATGAACTTTTTGTGAGGTATCTGAACCATGTGAGTATGTTTTCCAGTATGAACTTCTTTATGTCTGCTATGGTGGTGTTTTTCACTGCTCTTGCTTCATCCTAATTCTTGGAGTAATCTACCACCACAATGACGAAGTGAGAGACTACGAACTAGATGTCCATCTTGATTTTCAACTACGAGCAAGGAGGGCCTCAAACTCTGCCTCGTTGTTGGAGGCCCTAAAATTCAACCTCATTACATATTCAAATGCGTATCCTTCTGAGGAGGCAATCACTATTTCGCCCCTCATGGACCAGGAGTCCGTCCACTAGCTCGCTACGTGATTTGAAGGCATCAATTTTTCACAAAATTTGCAAGGTCTTGGCTTTTGATTGCCCTTTAAGGCTCATAACTAATGTCATAGTTTGTCAGTTCATGAGCCAGACATGTGCTCTTCTAGCTAACTGAAGTCGTCTGAGAATCTTCTTCAAAGGCTAGTTCGTGATGACAAAGATCTGGTGTTCTTGGAAGTAAGGTATAAGCTTCCTCTGATTGATGAGGACTTTGAGCGGAAACTTCTCCGAAGTGGTGTAGTTGAATTTTGCACCTCTGAGGGTGTGATTGGTGAAGTACACAAATTCTTAGGCTTGTACCCCTTCTCGGACTTGATCAAGTGACAACACTTCATGATACTGCGAGATAGAATTACATTCGTTCTCCATGCCTTGGTATTGATATCCTCAAAAGGTTTCCGAGGTAGCTCTTCAGTTTCTCAAACACCTCTTGTGCTTTTTCTTCCCAATTAAATTTCATTCCCTTCCTCAAGGCATTGAAGAAAGGGTATTTTTTTAAGGTTATGTTGACACCTAAATAGTGTCGCCCCTGTAACTCGATGACGATAACTAGCAGTGGAGTTATCTTTCTTAAATTATCTAGCATGCAAACTAATAAACCCCAAAGTGTACAAAGTCTCTAGAGGCTTATAGAACAATCCAATGAACTTGCGCCTCAAGGAAAGACATGATTCAACGCGCGAAGAAGTGTAAAGGCCATCGAATTTTCGCAAATTCGATGCAAAAGCAGCGAATATTATGCAAATTGCTTAAAGCCAGCGAATATTATTTGCTGAGTTGTGTAGCAAATTTTACCCATATTTATTGCATGTTGAGTTGCCTTGGCGGCTTCTGCCAGGCCTCGTTTCATTTTCTAGCAAATTTGTTAAATTTGTTCCACGCCTAGCGAACACCACCATATTCGCTAGATGTCCCAGCAAATTGGGCCATATTCACTAGCCACTGGAGCATTAAATTTTAGCACCGTCAAATGGAGATGACATGCCAATATAAACCCCATGCAAATAGAATGCAGAATAAAAATTGAGAACAGAAACTTTGCCTAAATACTTTAGCTTTATATTTCCTATTTCTCAATAGTTTTCTTTGCATCCTAAAAGTTCAAAAACACAAATTGCCAAGAACTCCAAAATCCTCCTATAATAACAAAAATTTTCTTGCGAAAAAAGCCCGACAAAGTCCAACCTAAGATAGGCTCCCAAGGGTCCAAATCCTCGATGATCATCTTGGGAGAGGTTTTTCATAATCTTATCTTTCTTTCTTTTTTTTCAATTTTATTTCACTTTATTTTCTTTTCTATGTCATGAGAGAAAATAATAATTCCAATATGATTTTTTCAATTTAATGACTCACATTGTTTTCGTTTTCTCTCTTTTGTTTTCGCTATTATGATCTCATTTTTTACGTCGTAAGTTTGGATAAGATGAAAATTCTAATGTTATTTTCTTAAATGAATGACATAGATACTTTAGCATATTCTTTCTTCTTCTTTCTTTTCTTTCAATTTTTTTTCGTAAATCCCTTATTTTCTCTTCTTTTCTTCTAAGTCATAAATCCAAAGAAAAAAATAAGTCCAATATTATTTTCTTTGCTCCACTGACTCATATCTCATTTGGTTTTTCACAGTTCCCAAACATCTGGATAGATACTCCATACAAAATAAATATTCATAGGATATCCTTGTCTT
The DNA here is from genome assembly GCA_900322205.1 of Kewa caespitosa. Lineage (NCBI taxonomy): Eukaryota > Viridiplantae > Streptophyta > Magnoliopsida > Caryophyllales > Kewaceae > Kewa > Kewa caespitosa. The sequence continues at coordinate 19,432 of ONZA01010807.1, read as the reverse complement.
AGACCTTCCTTAGTCTGAAAAGGCTTAGTTAGTGTACCATTGATTGTTGAGTGAGTAGCTCACTGTTGTCACACATAACATATTTAATTTGATAAACCTATGAGGAAAGCCAAGATATTATAGTATTTGTTGGAGAAAAGGCCACTCAATAGAATCATAGGCTTTCCTGAGGTCTATATTAATGAGACATCTATGAGAAATGTACTTATCCCCTTAATGCTTTACCGCCTCATGTACCACAATGACATTATCTGATATTAATCTCCCATGTACAAAAGTAGATTGCTCCTTATGGATCAACTCAGGAAGGAACCCTCTCCATCTGTTAACAATGGCTTTCGTTGTGATTTTGAACAAGACATTGCAACAAGCTATTGGCCAAAACGCACTAACCTTAGTTATACCTGGAACCTTAGGAACAAGTGTGACACTGGTGCAATTAAGTTGTTTGAGCAGTTTGATTTCATTAAGTATACTAAGTAGAGCTTTAGTCACATCAGACCCTAATGTTGCCCAAGCTTTTTCTTATATAAGCATACATTAAAGCCATCAATCCGTGGAGATTTATTTTCATCCATTTCCCAAAGTGCTCTTTTGAGAATAGTACTTTGGTGATATCTAAGTTGATTTATTATGGAAGTGACTACAAATATCATAAATTTATGAGAAATCATGTGACTTCGAAGGATGCAAATATATACTATTCAAAGATCGAAACGGTAGGATGTAACTGAGTACTTGAATGTTTGTAAGTTGTTGTGTTAAGTCTAAATTTGAAAACGTGATCTGATTTACGATCAAAAGATTTTGAATCTTTTATTTGTATATAATTTTGTCTTGTCACATTGGATAAAAGTGCAAACAGCATGTTAGAGACTCACCTAGGGAGGATGAAGAGAATACGTAGTTTAATTGATAAATGTTATGACAATTGTGGATGAAGTTGATCTATATGCATAGAAATTTTTTTATGCTGAAAATTTAGTAGTTATCAAGAACAAATTAGGACTCGATGAAAATTGTTGTTTAAACTTATGTCTTGAAGGGTTTCATAGACATTTCGTGGAGATAGATACAATAATTGAGCTCTAGTGCATATTGTTCTACTATTGTGGAGATTTCACATAACTTTAATGATTAACAGTAATAGGATGTTGATAAAAATGGTGAGATGTAAGGTGAATATGATTGTGTTTTATCAAGATGGTGATAGTTAAAGTCTGAGAAATATAAAAATTAAGGGTGACACCTAAGGTGTAAATAATTTCTTTCAAGGAGATGACTAGTTACGTTGTGTAAATTGTAAAAATAAAGTTCTACAAGTTGCTCAAAGGGTGTACTCCCTTTGTCCCAAAAAAAAAAAAAAAAAAACAAAAAAAAAAGAAAGAAAAAAAAATTTACACTATCTATTTTGTCGGTTTCGACCTAGGCCCCTTTCCAAGCCCATGGGCTACTTCCTTACCCCCTCGTCACTCCTCTGGTATCGGATACGGCCCTTCCTCTTTGGCCCGACCTATCCCATAGGAGTGTACCTCTCCGCAAGTCCGAATGACATGGACGATACCTTGGCCCCCTCCACTTCCTAAGGGGCTTCGGCTGCTGACCCTCATCCCCCCTTTAAGGGCAGAACGAGGTGTTCTCCTGACGGTAGGCCGAGAAGACCCTTTCTCCCCTTCAACGAGAGATCTGCTAGAGAGAGGGACGAAGGGTTGCACCAACTAGGGGCACCTTCGGCGCTGATGGAAGACCATCATTGATGGGGCAGTACTTTTGGAAGGTTCCAGAAGATACGGTAGAGGGCACGTGTCACTCACGTGCCCGAATCTGGATGTGGACCCTTGGCCCATTTTCTTGCTAGGCCCAAGGGAGGAATGTCCATGTGGCGTCTCCACAGTGGACATGTCATAACCCTAAACATTCTTTGGGAAATACCTATAAATAGGACACAAGAACATCTTTCAAGGTAAGAAGAAATAAGCTGCAAAACTGATTCTGATTGAGATTCCACACTTTCTCTCTCTACACTATTCAACTCTCTCCCGTTTCTCAAGGAATATTTGAGTACCCTAAAGAGCATTCAATTTGGCCCTTTGGGAAAATTCATTATTATTGGACTCCAATTATTGAGTTGATCATCGGAGGACCGTTCCCCGGACCACGCCGGGGGCAGTTCACGTGCGTTCTTTGCGTAGGTACCTCTCTTTCGACGAAGCGAGTCACCCTTCTCCTCATCTCAAGCAGCCAAGGCTTTCAACCCTTTAAGTTTTCGAGGGTCTACTCCTTGTACCCAAAATCACCCGAAACATTTGGCGTCGTCTGTGGGGAATGGCTAGCCAAGGTTTCATGAGATTGAGGAACGAAAAACACATACAAACACCTCAATAAAGGAAGACGAGTTCAATGTCGAACCACGATGAAGACCAGTCGGCCTCGTCCGCAGGAAGTTGAGGCGTAACCCATCCCCCTATCACGAGGGAGGAGATGGTGGCCCTTCAGGCAAACATCCTGGGGGACGTGCATAAGATGTGCACGACCCTCCAGGAGAACATCCTCCAGCATGTCGGAGCGACGAAGCAGCAAGACAGAGGTTCTGCAAAGAAGACGAATGGACGCTCTAAGAAAAAACACAACTTGGAGTTGCACACCACTAAGGTGCTGAAAACCCCCCTTCAGCCTGAGTTGTTCCAACTTCTCCTCATCGTAGTCCAGGAACAAGTCGAAAGCCTCCGGACAAAGCGAGAGCACAAGGAGGCATGGAAGGCCTAGAAGAAGCATAGAAGACCTCCTACCTTCCGTTGAAGCGATGAAGAAGAGGAGGAGAGCTACCGAGGGGGAAGTAGAGAGCCCTAATAAAGAAGACGTTAGGGAGATCATCCGACGCAGACAAGCCCAAAGGCTACGGGGGCAGAGGGGTCACGCCCTAACAAGTCTATGGCCGAAGGACTACAAAACATCATGAAGATCTTTAAGCGATTAGAGATAAGCCCGAACCTTACCGTGAAGGTCCCTTTCAGCGAAGAGATCATGGCTTATCCCTTGAACCTAAACTCTCGGATCAGAAAGATCAAGAAGTATAGCGAAACAACCTCGCCTCGGGAGCATCTAATTGCCTACAAGGCAGCATGATGACGCAAAAGCGGAACAACACCACCTACTGCCGACACTTCGTTGAAACCCTTGGAAGGTAGGGCACTTAAGTGGCTAGATAGTCTCCCTCGTCACAACATTCATAGCTTCGACGATCTTTATCGTGTCTTCACCGAGAACTTCATGACATTTGAGAAGACCTAGAAATGCTCAGAAGAACTCTTTAACATGTGTCTGGGGAAAAAGGAATCGATGAAGGATCACGAAAAACGCTTGATCACGAAAAACGCTTCAACGACGAGTTCTTTGAGATCATCAATCTCGATCAGACAATAGTGTGCATGGCTTACGTTAAAGGTATCATCAAAGGAAGTGAGATCCTGAAGGACTTTGAACACATGAAGCTGAAGAAGGAGAAGCTAACCCTATCCTTCGTCCGAGCCTATTCGTCCAAGCTTTTCACGGCTTGGGAAAGGTCTGGACGAGACGTAGTGAACCCGGGTCATCGACGAGAGAAGCATTCTGACGACAAGACGAGACCATCAAGGAATAAAAGAAGAAAGGCTGAAACCCTGACAGTCAAGAAGCCTCAGTTCAAGAAGAAAGCATCAGGAAGAGGGGGAGGTAGAAGCGGGTTCAAAGGGCGAGGAAAGCCGGAAAGAAAAATGCCGGAGAGCCCCACGGTGAATCAAATCTTGAATTGCAATCAAGAAGCTCTCTTGGAAAAAATTGACCACAAACTGCTACCCGACCCAACCCCGATGATGGAAGGCACGGAGAACAGTTACTTCTTTTTCCAATACAACAAAGAGCAAGGGCATAGTACGAGGTACTGCCAGGAACTAGTTTCACACCTTGAGAAGTTGGCCAAGGAGGGAAAAATCAATTCTTTCCTAAAAGACAAGGGTACGACCATCGTCTCGCCAGGACAGGGGGCAACAGCCAAGCCTGTGGCCTTAGGATCCTTTTCGAACTCCTACGAAGTGGCTGTCATCTCGGGTGGCCTAGAAGGAGGCGGTCTCACAAACAATGCAAGACAGGCTCACCTCAGATCCCTTGATCAAATCATGTTGATTGAGAAAGTTCCCAAGTTCGGGAAACCGATCACTTTTGATGAATCTGACATGAGGCCTCTCTTGTTCCCTCGCGATGACCCCCTCATTGTTGAGGTAAAAGTTGCCAACACATTGGTAAAAAGAGTCCTACGAGATATTAGAATGTCATTCGACGTGATCACAGCCAGTTGCCTCATGGACTTCGGCTACACCTTGGACAAAGTGATGCCCAGCACTCACCGGGTGGTAGGCTTCAGCGGGAACAAAGTCCTAACGATGGGAAGTATCCAACTCCCGGTAAGGATAGGACCGAAGAACAAAGCCAGGCGTGTCATCTTGGAGTTCCTCGTCTTCAATGTTCTGCTCCCATACAATGTCCTCCTCGGGAGACCGACATTGAATAAAATCAATGGAACTCCCAACATGATGGTACTCACGTTGAAATTCCACAGGGACGACGGGGAAGTAGGGAAGAACCTTGGCGATCAAAAAGCAGCCCGAACATGCTACGTCCAATGCCTGAACAGCAAGAATATTGTTCCCAAGAAAACGCTGCCACCCGCCGAGACTAAAGCCTTAGCCCCCGCCGGGAACAGCACGAGGAAGAGGAAGAAGGAAATCCTTGAAGAAAGAGTCATTAAAAAGATAGAGGATGTTACCCCCATGAAAGAGGAGAAGGGGAAAGAAGTACAGTGCCTCATGGTAGACATCATCCTACCGGAGATTGCCGACGCAAGGATCGAACAAAGAGATAGAGCCATCCCTTCGGGTGGCAAGGTGAAGGTCATCCTTGACCCCTCTCATCCAGAACGAGTCACATACCTCAGTGACGAGCTAGACGAGACCACCAAGGAGGGATTGACAAAGCTCCTCCGTGAGTACCAAGACTTCTTCGCCTTCGGACAGGATGAAATGCCCGGCATCGAAAGATATCTCATGGAACACAACCTTGGAGTAAACCCCAAGCTTAAGCACGTTAAGCAAAAGAAGAGACATCTGCGGGAAGAGCAAAGCCGAGCCGCGTCAGCTAAAGTGAAGAAGCTTCTTGAATCCGGCTTCATAAGGGAATGTCGACACCCTAAGTGGCTCGCCAATGTTATGATGGTGAAGAAACTGATCGGGAGCTGGAGAATGTTCGTCAACTACACCGATTTGAACAAAGCCTGCCCGAAGGACCAGTTCCCGCTCCTGAGGATAGACAAGCTTGTTGACTCTACCACCGGACATGAACTCTTGAGTTTCATGGACGCCTTCTCCGAATACCGTCAAGTCTTCATGAAGAAGAAGGACTAGAGCTCAACAGCCTTCATCAATGACGACGGAGTCTTTTGCTATACCATGATGCCTTACGGCCTAAAGAACACCGGTGCGACCTTCCAAAGGCTCGTCCAAACTGCCTTTGGAGGGCAAATTGGTAGAAACCTTGAAGCCTATGTGGACGACCTCATTACCAAGAGCGTGAGTCTTTCAATCACGTGGAAGACCTGGAAGAGACGTTCGAAACTCTAAGGAGAAACAAGAGGAAGCTCAACCCAAAGAAATGTGTTTTCGGGGTGAGGGGAGGAAAATTCTTGGGTTTCATTGTAAGAGAAAGATGCATCAACGTAAACTCGGAGAAGGTGAAGGCCATGATCGACATAAAGCCACCCAAATGCGTCAAAGGCGTCCAAAAATTGACCGGGTGCATCGCAGCCCTCAACCGCTTCATCTCAAAATCCGTCGACAAGTGCGCACATTTCTTATTGGCAATTAGGAAGGGGACGAAGTTCGAATGAAGTGATGAAGCACAAGAAGCCTTTGAGAATTTGAAGCTGTACTTGGGATCCTTGCCAAAAATAGGTTCGTCAAAGTCGGGGGAGAGACTCTTCCTCTACCTCGCCGTCTCCGAAAAGGTCGCCGCCTCAGTCCTCGTCAGGAAAGAAGAGAGGAAACAAGAGCCTGTCTACTTCACCAGTCATGCTTTTAGTGGTGCCGAGTTCCGTTACTCCACCCCAGAGAAGTTCGCCCTCGGAGTTCTTATCAGCTCCCGGAAGCTTAGACCCTACTTCTAGAGCCATCCTGTAACCATCTTAACAAATCAACCCCTGAAGAAGATACTGGTTAAGCTAGACTCATATGGAAGAGCGCAAGTGTGGGCTCATGAGCTCACCGACTATGACATCTCTTACGAGCCCAAAAGGGTGGTAAAAAAGCCAAGCCCTCGCAAACTTTTTAGCCGAACTGACGCCTTTGGAGAAGATGCCAAGTTACTAGACCGGGTCCTAGTTGATGAGTGCGGACGGCTCGTCGTGCAACAGCGGAAGTGGGGCGGGCATCGTCATCACTTCGGCGGAGGAAGATGTCTTTCAGTACGCATTGATATTTGGGTTCCAAGTGTCCAACAACGAGGCTGAGTATGAAGCCCTCAACGTCGGGATGGAGATGCCCCAATCCGCCCTGGCAAAGAAACTCAAGTTGAGGATGGACTCGCAGCTCGTCGTCTCACAGATCTTCAGAGACTACATGGCCAAGGGAGAAGAAATGAAGGCATAACTTGGAAAAGTCCGGGAGATGATCAAGCGCTTTGAAGAAGTTTTAGTAGAACACATCCCGAGATCAGAGAACCACCATGATGATGCACTAGCCCGGCTAGCTAGCTCATCAGCTGAAGGGGTCTCCCAAAACATATTTTGGGAAGAAAAAGAAAAAAGAAGTATTGAACTAGGCGCCGAAGTCTTCCTTGTCGACCGTAGAGACGAATGGATGGAGCCATTGATGGCGTGGCTGGGCGAAGGAAAGCTCCCCGACGACAAGAAGGCGTCCAAGAAAATTCAAACGAGAGCTAAATGGTTCGAACTCAGAGATGGTACATTGTACAAGAAGGGCTTAAGCCACCCACTGCTGAAATGTGTCTTAAAGACACAAGGGCAGGAAATCGTCCAAGAAGCCCACGCCGCCATTTGTGGGGCTCATCAAGGAGGAAGAACCGTAGCCCACAAGTTCCTAAGGCTAGGTTTCTACTAGCCCACTCTGAAGAGGGACGCGGCCGAGATGATCAAAAGTTGCAAAAAATGCAAAGTCTTCGCGTCGGTCCCAAAGCTCCCCTCCACCGAGTTAACGCCGATCCTATCTCCAAAGCCCTTTCACCTATGGGGCATGGACATAGTAGGCCCCTTCCCGCAGGCACTGGGACAGTTGAAGTACGCCATCATCGCCGTCGACTACTTCACCAAGTGGATCAAACCAAGATCCGTTCAGAACATAACCGTAGCCGATGTGAAGAAGTTCATCCTAGAGAACATCCTCACACGTTTCACCACCCCTCAAAGCATCATCTTTGACAACGACCAACAGTTAGACACGTCAAAGCTCACGGAATGGTTGGAAAAGTATTGGGTGATGGCAAACTTCACGACTGTAGCAAGGCCCTAGACGAAAGGGCAGGTGGAATCGAGCCACAAAATCTTGGTGAATGACATCAAGAAAAAACTTGACAAAGTCAAGGGGCTAGGGGACGACATGCTAACAGAAGTCATATGGGCGTCGAGAACAACTGAGAAGGCCATCACGGGAGAAAGGCCTCTCAACCTTGTCTATAGGTCTGAAGCAGTACTTCCATTGGTGCTAGCCAACAAGAGTCTGGAGCCGAATACTTCAACCCCGAGATGAATGATGAGAGGCAGAAGCATGACCTCGACCTCCTCCCAGAGGTACGAGGAAACTCACTGTTGATGGCCAAAATCTACAAGCAAAGGATGACGAGAGCCTTCAACCGAACAGTGAAAGCGAGAAAGCTGAATGTAGGTGACCTTGTCTTTAGAAACCATGGAATCTGTGGGAAGGCAAAATGAAGAAGGAAAGATGACACCCAACTGGGAGGGACCCTACAAGGTAACGGAAGTCATAAATTCAAAGACTTACCAATCAGAAACCCTAGAGGGAATGAATATTGGCATGCCCTGGAACATCAACAATCTCCGGAAGTTTTTCGCATAGGAAGTGATGTCATCACGGAGCCTCGTCAGGGTAGGCACCCATCAATAGCCTCTTATCCATTTTTCAAGCCCGTTGGCCGAGAAGGGTAGACTTCCCCAAACAACCTTTATCTATATTGTGAGGCCTTTTGACCATCAGGGGTCGGCACCCCCAAGAAGCCAAGAATCGGTTCGTTTTAGGATCTTACGCCTTTTTGTCTATGTATTACCCTGCAAAAGTTTCTTTTGAAAACTTCGATAGACGAGGCCCCACCATAGGTGCATCAAAACTTGTCTACGGCACGGTTAGACGAAGTCTTACCCCTGGGGAAAACAAAGTTAGTCTACGTCATGGTTAGACGAGGCCCCACCACGGGGGCATTAAACATAGTCTACGCCGCGGTTAGACGAAGCCCCACCCTGGGGGGCAAATGCACTTAATCTACGACATGGTTAGACAAAGCCCCACCCTAGGGGCAAACGACGTTAGTCTACATCACGGTTAGACGAGGCCCCACCACAGGGGCATTAAACTTAGTCTACAGCATGGATAGACGAAACCCCACCTTGCAGGCAGATGAACTTAGTCTACAACACAGATAGACGAAGCCCCACCATGGGGGCAAATGCACTTAGTCTACGACATGATTAGACAAAACCCCACCTTGAGGGAAAGAAACAAAGAACTTCATTAAAGTCCGCGAGACGCAAAAGTGGACAAAAGGCAAATGCAGAAATCAAACATAGAAGACAATAAGGATAAAGAGACGAGACCCCGTCCCAACGGGCAGATGATCATCCAACTCTCTTATATTTCATTAATGTTTTTTATAAAAATTCAAACATACAAGAACAAAGTACAAAGAAAAAATCTAAGTGCTGACGGAAAGATAATACGCCAAGTTCTTCCGTAGGGGGAAGAGCCCCCCCTATTCTGGCAGAGGTCATGCAGCAGGGGAGACAAGAGAGATCCAAAGAGGTCACTAGGAGAACCAAGGGTGGTTTAACAGACGTCGGGGACGAAGAGTAATACGCTAAGTTCTTCCCCCCGCGGAGGAACATACCCCGAGCACCAGATCTACCACCATGACCCATTACCTCACCCTGGATTGAAGCTTCACTAAAAATCCTTTCCGTGTGGATAAGGTACAACATCCACACGCTGCTGCGACACCCGGCCTTTAGAAAAGAGAGTGTCGAGAGGCGGCAAAGCAGGTTAAGCTCATCGTCTTGCCCGTGAACGAGGAGCGGATAAAGGTCAACCGACTAACCACTCGGACGTTCGATGGCCGAAGGACAGCCACCCGTCAGCCTGCAACCCTGGACACCCAAAGGAACGGCGGAAGAATTCAAGAGGTTCAATGCTCAACCACCGTCATCTTCTGCCATCCCCTCATAAGTCAAGGATGTTAATCATCAGAGAGTAATGAGGTAAGCAAATCGACCCCATAGAGGCCACGATCGCCAAAAAGCTCTAAACATGGATCGAACGTGGGGATGAGACCACCAGAGCCGTCATAGCCACGGACGAAGCTCGTCTCACCTTGGGAGAGTGAGGAGAAAGAAACAAAAAAGGAAGAAAACTGAGGAAGGAAAGGCATATTCTTTACTCAGAAAGGAAAGTGAGGGAAGAAAGGGAGAGATGCAAGGAGAAAATGACCCAAGGGCCTCCCTTTTATAGGTAAAGTAGAGCACGGTCAGCGGCCCAGATCATTTGAGGAAAACAGGGGATGCGCAAAACATGGCATTACGTCCCCCAAAAAGACAATGAAGGCAATCCGGAGCATTTTCCAAGGAGATAACGCCTCGATCCACGAGCCTCATCAAAAGCACCAGAAAAATTCTAAGTGTTGAAGACAAAGATCCCGCCCTTAGCGCTACCATACCTCTTGTCCAGTGCCTCATTAAAATTCTCTAGCTCCCGTCACACCCAATAGAGACCCCTCGACCAAGGCCGGGACAAACAGAAGAACGAAGCATTACACATCAAAGATAGATGATTTCCATTGCAAAAATAAACTTGTCCAAGATTCATTACAAAACAAAAGTAAAAAAAAATACAAATCTCCTCAAGATGAAGGCAAGAAGGGGGAAGAAATGTCGACCGCATCATCTTCGACGGCATCATGACCTTGGGTCAGAGAGACACACTCGGCAGCACTCTCCAGGGGAGACACCAAAAGAACCCTTGGTTTGAGGCCCAAGGTGATCCCAAATCGCATCCAAGAAGTCGGTGTTGAATTCCGAGAGGTCGACAAGCGAGTCTTACGGTAGTGATCCCGAGGGTTCCACCGCTGTAGACACCAAAGTTTGGCTCACTTTTTTTTGTACGTTTTTAATAAAATATGTCATTTTATTTTTAAAATTTATTAACAACAAAAAGGCTATAAGCATCAAAAACATTAAAAAAAGCCAAAAGAAATTTAGCTAAGTTAATTCATTAGTTCAAATTCTATCTTTGGGCTAGCCCTTAAAATAAATGCACTTTGACTCACTTGGCCCAAAATGTTTCGACCCAATAGGAAAACAAAAGAAACAAAAGAGAAAGAAAAGAAAAAAATTTTGCTTGAAACACACGGTTTTCCAAACCGTGTAATCAACCAAAGTGGTTGATTTCTTGAATATTTTTGTTTTTCATTTTTGTTTATTTGATTTGGTGAGATTTTGTCATAAGCTAAGTACCTGACTCACTCAACAGGTTTTGTACTAGTTTGACAACTTTTGGGCTACAACTTTGGCATGTTTAAACTACTAAAGTAGTTGTGTTCCCTAATAAAGCAACCTTGTCCCCCTAGTGTAATCTTGGTCATTAACAATTGTACCACCAATTGTCAACCCTTGGATAATTCACCATCCATTACTTAGCTATTAAGCATTTGGATCAAAATACAAACCAAAAAAACTATTTTTTTTTTTAAATGTATAAATTTGGTATACAATATTGGTACAATACCCGTATTGTTTATTTTTATATTCTCGAAAAAATACATTTTTATTTTTATTTCGAAAATAATTTCATAAAATCAATAAAATGCTAAAAGCATCACTTTTGTGAATTTTGACATTTTTTCGAAATTTTATTAATTTATTTAATTATTTCGAAAATAATTAAGAGTTTAGAAATTGAACATTTTTTTTTGTATACCTAAAATAGTTTTTCTCCATTTTATTATTGAAATTGTTTTCATATGTCTATTTTTTAGACTCAAATTGTACATTAATACTCCATCTTTATTTTCCTACAACACACTTGAAGCATACTTGTACCCACTTTAGATCTCCTTGTGTATATACTTGTATACATACCCCACCTATACATAGAAACCACCCATCTTACCTCCCCTCCTACAAATACCTCCAAAAAAGATGACTCATGGCCCCTTCTTTCTCTCTCTTTCTCTCTTACACTCTGTAACTAAACTCACTAGTATTCTTCCAACGTGGCTTCAGGGCTAATCTCTCTAATTAGTCCATAATTAGATGGATTAAGCCCTAATCACCAAAAATTAAATGTGTTTAAGACTAATAATAATCTCAAACTATCTATTCTCTTTCACCCTAACACCAAGTGGGGCCTTGGCTAAGGGTACTTAATGGAGTAATCAAGTTCCTCCATTGAAGATCA
>ONZA01010794.1:4195-15623 GCA_900322205.1 Kewa caespitosa | reverse complement strand
AAAAAAAAAAAAAAAAAAAAAAAAAAAAAAAAAAAAAAAGAAGGTGAAAAGAGTCGATTGAGAGAAGGGAAATAGTATCTTTTGTGTGCACCTGATCTATCAGGTATACCACCGCAAATTACATCCTACATCCAAACGTATATTGAAAATGGTACGCCAAGTTCATTTAATTGTACATTATTGATAAACTTGTTGGACTCATGTCCAATAGTAAATATTTTGGACATTGTTGATGTGCAACTTGATATTCACTAATGTTCAACTTGTTAATACTCCCTCCGTTTTTTAATCTATTTCGTGTATTCCTTTTTTGGATGTTTACAAATCTTCTTCTTGTTTCCTTAATTGGAATGTTTTTTGGAGCAAAATATCCACACTAACCATTTCTCACTACCCCACTTTTTCTCACTTTTCTATCTCTCATTTAGAAATAAAGGACAAAATAGTCCAAAAACATTAAATTCTATCTCACCTAAATTCTTGTGCAAAAACCAAACAAGAATAAGATTAATGAACGGATGGAGTAACAAATATCCAACTACAATACTTTATCTACCCCTAGGGATACAAATAAGAATTGAATAGATCATATGTCACATAAGCAAAACTAAAAATTTACATAAATACCCTCACTTATTTCAACCACTCACAAGTTGTCACCACGTACCCCATGCCATTGCCACCACCACATGTCGACACCCACCCCCTGCCGGCGCCACAACCATTGTTGTCACCATCAATGTTGCCGCCGGGCGGCGAACTCAATGGTGGCTTTCACCGCCTTGCTGTTGGCCACCTTTCCATTTTCTTTCTCTTTCTCTCATATGGGTAGGGTAATTCTCCACATGGGATTTGAGCTGCCTCGAAGTATAGGCTACCACCTTGCGATTTTGCATCAACACACAACCTAGCCCATTCTTTGATTCATCTGTATAAAATTCATAACCTTCATTACCATCTGGTAAAGTCAACACTGGTGTCGTAGTAAGTTTTTCCTTTAGTATGCCAAAGGCTTTGTCACACTCCTCAGTCTACTTGAACTTAGTGGATTTCTTCATCAGGTTTGTGATAGGGCACACTACTTGGGAAAATTCTTTAACGAATCTTCAATAATAGCCCGCCAAACCAAGGAAGCTCCCTACTTCTGTAGCACTCTTTGGAATCGACCATTCAGAAACAGCTCGGACTTTGGCATGATCCACTGAAACTCCATCCTTAGATATGATATACCCTAGCAACCTTCTCAAGCCAAAACTCACACTTCGAGAACTTTGCATACAATTGATTTTCCTGCAAAGTTTGCAACACAGCCCTCAAATGCTCAGCATGTTCCTCAGGCGACTTGGAATACACTAGTATATCATCAATGAAATCACCACAAACTTGTCTAGGTATGGCCTAAACACTCTATTCATGAGGTCCATAAAAGTTGCAGGTGCATTAGTCAACCCAAAAGGTATCACTGTGAACTCATAATGACCTTATCGAGTTCGGAAGGCGGTTTTCGGAATGTCCTCCTTAGCAATCCTCAATTGATGATAACCAGATCACAGAACGATCTTCAAAAACACTCCACCTCTACTCAGTTGGTCAAACAGATCATCAATCCTAGGTAACGGATATCTATTCTTCACGGTTGCATTATTCAACTCTATATAGTCTATACATAGTCACAAACCCCCATCCTTCTTTTTCACAAAAAGTGATGAGGCTGAGTCGTATCGCCTAAATCAAATATAAAACCTACTATTATACTCCAAATTAATGTAGTACTGAAAGTAGGGATCGAATCCACAAGGAAAGGGAATTTTGCAATTCTTTCAAGTGTAAAATAAGTAACCAATAAAAAAAGGTGGTTTTATCTTGAATGAGTGATTGTAACCAAAGAAAACAAATAAGAAATAATAGGAATCAATAAAAGTTGGCTTGATCAATATCCACTACTACTCTTCCTATTGATCATAGAAACATAAACTTTCTTCCTACGTCTTGACAACCTATTATGAAGGAGTGATCCTTCAGTTCTCCTCAAATGTAGTAAAGTAGTACGATCAGTGTAACTACAATGCCCTAACCAATGGATAACCTAACCCGATCAGCATCTAAGTTCAATCCAAAAGAAGCATTAATGAGTAGAGAACCAATAAGCAAATGCGTAATCTCACACCGGGATTACCCAATAAGATATTCCAAAACTCTAGAACTAACAAGGTTGAATCAGTCAAACAATACAAATTCTAGTTGCTACTCATGAGATAAGATTAATTAAGCGAATCTAATCTTAAATCTAGCAATAGATCAATACAAATGATAAACAAGAAGGCCTCCAAGTTTAGAACATGTAAAGATCATAAAACAACAGCAAGTAATGGAATAATAGTCAAGAATAAGAAGAAGAGTTGAGAATCTCATAATCTTCAAGAAGTAGTTTCAATTAATCAATCCAAGATGATGATTTAGGCTACGATCTTCATAGAGAATCACCAAAATAAAATTAAAGGGAAAAGTAGCTCAAAAGTTCCAACTCTCCTTCAAAAGACCCTTCAAAAACCTATTTATACAAGTACCAAAAAGTAGAAAAATAACTAAGACGGCGCTTGCGCGGATCGCGAAAAATAATCTAGGATGCGCAGCACGTAGGGTGCTTGCAACGCACAGCCAAAACTGGACAACAGGCAGAGTACGAAGAATGCAGCACGCAGATTGGCGCGCTGTGCGCCGTAGGTCAGTGAGAAAAGAACGTAGCACGCAGGTTGCGCGCTACGCGCTAAACCGGCTGCAACCTCGTTCATTTCACTTCATCTCTTGATTCTGGATTCCTTGCTTACTTCAAGATCTTCTAACTCGCCCACACTGTTGTACTTACGATCCACGTCCCGAACTCGACCCCAAAATGCATGGCTCGACACGTCGATGATGCCGATGGTCTCTTTCTTGCACAAAAGCTCCAATCCCAAATTAACGGAAACTCAACTCAATACTTGCAACCATGGCACCAAAAACCACGTAAAACTATGCTCCACACTACGTACTAACTTTTGCTCATCAAAAAACACTGGTGCTCCCCAAGGTGACACACTTGGGCGAATATACCCCTTCTCTAACAATTCCTCGAGCTGACTCTTAAGCTCTCTTATCTCAGCTGGCCCCATTCGATATGGACCTTTGGAGATAGGCTGGGTACCAGGAGCTAGCTCAATCTTGAACTCGACTTCTGTTGTTGGTGGCATCCCCGGAATCTCATCGGGAAAAACATCGACAAACTCTTGAATTATTGAAAGTTCCTCTAAGGACGGGCTACTTTGATCTACATCGTTGACATGACACAAGAACAATGGGCACCCTTTCCTAAGGTACTTCTTCAATATCATAGCGGAGATCACTTTGTAAGGCTTTCCTACATGTCCCTTGTAAGTCATATAAGCTCTACGGTGTCCCCTAAGAGATACCTTCTAAATTCTACAATCAATCCGGGCCTTATACTTTCTCAACCAATCCATCTCTAGTATCACATCAAAATCCTTGAGCGGAAATCCAATTAGGTCACTTGCTAAGCGAATATCACTAATGACAATAGGCACATCCCTAAACACACAATTACAAGGTACAACTTCCCCAGTGGGTGTTGATACTTCTGTGTCTAACACTTCAGGCTCTAACCCCAACTTATGAACTAATGACGCAGAGATGAATGAACTTGATGCTCCAAAATCAAAATGCACATAAACATGATTTGAGTTAATTGAGAAGATACCAATGACGACATTAGCAGCCGCATTAGCATCCTTCTGGCTCATTGCACAGATCTTTCCTACATTTGCGCGAGTTGCGTTTTTGTTGTTCTAGTTGTTGTTGTTGCAGTTTGTCTGAGTGCTATTAATGGTGCTAGGAGCTCCTCTTCCAGTTTGGGCATTTGTTGCAGATCGGTATCCTCCAACACCAGAAGGCGTCGCAGATTGTGCCTTGTTATTGTTATTAAACCGAGAATTGTTGCCAGTACTCGCCATGCTAGTCGGGGCCATTGACCTAGCAAAGCTTCACTGCCCACCCTGGCTATTCTGTGGCGCCCTCAAACACTCATATACCCTATGCCCGGGTTTCCCACAATTTCTACAATCTACCAGTCTACCCTTACAGCCATTCCCGGAATGGTTGTTGGCACTAAATTTGCAGAATATCGCCTTTCTGCAACTTGACCTTGGTTAGTGTTCCTCCTTTAATTTGTTGGTGGTTTCTATTTCCAATAGGATTTTTCTGCTTAGCCCTAAAGTTAGGCATTGACTGAGGTCCACTTCTCACAAAGTTTTGCTTCCTTTGGAAGATTTGGGTTGAGCTTTGGTGAGTCTCTCTCCTTTTTTTTCCCAAGTACTTCTTTCTTCCTCGCGAGCTTCCTCTTTATGTTGCACGCCTTAGCATAGACCTTCTCTAAAGTATTGTGATCATCACTCCCCAACAACTCTTGAATTTCCCAATTCAATATTTGTTCAAACCTAGCCGCCTCTTCGGACTTAGTTGGTGCCAACTTAGGAACAAACCTAAGCAATATGAATTTGTTATACAACTCATCAACACTCAGATTTGCTTGGGTCATATTCTCAAATTCTGCCCTCTTTCTCTTTTTAATGTGGGGAGGGAAGAATTTCTTCCTTAAGAAGGCTTTGAGCTCTTCCCACCCCTTCACATATGTCACTTCCTCCATCCTCTAATACTACCTCAGGCTCTAGAAATTCCGCTTTGTTGCCATCCACCAAATGTCAGCGTTCTCTGTCAGGTAGTAGGTTGCGGAGCCTACTCGCAAACCTTCCGAGCATTCTAACTCACAGATCTTTTCAAATTCTCGAATCCAATTTTTGAGCTTAATTGGATCACCCATACCATCATACGTCGATGGTTTCTTAGCCCGAATGGCATTTGACATTACAGTCGCATTATCTGGGTTGACATTTGGGCCATTCTGGTTCTGAACTACTATTTGAACAACTTGGATCAATTGTTGCATTTGAGCTGCTAGTTGTGCATTTTGTTGGGGGAGACATGATTCTGTTATATAAGATGCACCATTCAAATTAGTGAATGGCCCGCGATTTTCCACTCTATTATCCTATATGGGGAGTCTCTAACAATTATAGTAGCCTATGCATGCATCTATGTTCTCGTTCTCATACACATTATATTCAATATTCTGAAGAAGCAAAAGTAGAATCTACAGCTCAAATCCTTGCCTCCTTCTTGCTCATCTCGAAAACTCCACATCTCAAAGCAACATTGTTTAAATTTAAACAATAATATCCAACACAAAATAACTCATTCATAACATTTGCAGATAAGTAAACAAGAATAATGAAAATAACTCAAGCAATATGTCTAAAATGGTCACCCACCATTAGTGCACTTTAATCACTACACAACCGATAGTATCTCTAATACACCCATAAAATATACTACAAGGTGCTCTAACATTTGAACTATTACCTTAAGATGCATATTGTTTGCTTATCTATGATTGCACTCATGTTCCTTATTTTCAACATCAACTATCAAGCATACTTATCGCATTTCATGCTATACCTCAATAGTATTATCACAACCCAAAAAGTCGTTGAAATCTCATATCTCATAGATAATGATCACCAAACCGTGGTGATATTCATTCATAATTTTAAAACAACAACTAAGTAATAAAACTAAACATCTAAAATGATGTTGCAATAATGTCTCCAAAATTGGCCCCGCATGGCTCGACAACCATCAAAGATAATATTGTTTCAAAGTTAAAAACTAGCTAATAAACTCCAAATAAGACATCTCATGGATAATCCCCAAATCTAATCATCGACAACATCGCCATGCCCATCTTCTACATCCTCCTCGGGATCCTCCTCGGCATCCTCA
Organism: Kewa caespitosa; assembly: GCA_900322205.1. Lineage (NCBI taxonomy): Eukaryota > Viridiplantae > Streptophyta > Magnoliopsida > Caryophyllales > Kewaceae > Kewa > Kewa caespitosa. The sequence goes on along the minus strand of ONZA01010794.1, from coordinate 9,731 downwards.
TCAGATTCCCCAAGGGCATCCACCATCGCGGCTGCTTCGACCTATATGTATAGCCATGCCCTCTCGGCATTGATAAGCACGGCTGTGACAGTCATGACATTAACATACCACGCCCCATTCACCATATACCTAGCATGGTTTGACACCCCACCAACTATGACATCATTATAAAAATGTTAACCCACGGTTCACGATCGGGTAAGGTACGCAACAGTACATCAATTCTCCAAAAAGGGTGAAGAAATCGGTTATCATGAGGGTAGGTATTCATATAATCTTGTAAGTAGTTAATCAGTTGACCAACGTAGTCACTAATGCGTTCTCCCTCCTCCAGTTCTAGGGTATATGGGTTTCGCATAAGAGGTGGGGGTCGAACTGCTTTACGCATTGTGTGTCTAATTCTAGCCATGAACCTATCAAATAAAAATTACAATTGACATCAAACACATAAATATATCTCAATTAAAATGTCAATCAAATAATCCCACCTAAATTTATTTACCCCGCTCACATCTCACTGGCTTTACATACTTTAGAACTTTTCATTTTCTAGTCTTATTTAGTTCATTCTCCTAATAGTCTTCTTAGTCTAGTCAACTAGGTCACTTACATAACTTAGGCTCTGATTACCACTTTGTAACACCCCCAAATCTAGACGTTTATAAAATATACTTTTTTAGGAAATACTCCGAAAATTAAGGGTGTTACCGCCACATTATCATGAGGTAATAATGCTACGGCAATGGTAAGGGTGAGTGGAGTTTGAAAAAGTCTTCTAATGATAATAACAGAAATCTCAAATAACTTAATACGATCCCAAAAGCATAATGCAATTCTCAAAACAATCCAAAATATAAAGAAAGGTTCGACAAGCGATAAACACTAAGTGACCGTCACTCCATCCCCAAAACTTCAACAATTAACTCTAACATGTGAAAAATAAAAGTAAGAGAGTCAGCAGAAAAATTGCTGAATAAGAGAGTCTCTATCAAGTAAATTCGTTTTGCAAATCATTTTGAAAACTATACGAAACCAATATTTCTTTCACAATCTTTTATATACTTGATACCAAAATTTTTTTTGTAAATCGAAAAGAACAAGGTTAACCAATGTACTCATTTCAACACTTGATAAAGTTTGTAAACAAATAAGCATGAAGGCAAGCCACAATACTTGAACCAAAACGAAAACACGGCGGAAAACTTTCTTTCAACTCATTTACTTTCTCAACTTTCTTGTGACATGGAGTAATTCAACTTGAGTAACCCTTACCGACTAGAGGACTTAACGTGCACGCTTCTAAGGGGGATTAAACTCATCCTTAGAAATCCTACTAGCTAAGTTAAATGATCAATCCAACCCATCCCTAATATTGACATCATGTACTGACATGAACGGACAGTACTTGGTACAACACGACCGGATGTATCACCTCTATAATCTCCAATCAAAAACATTTGAATCATAACTCATCTCACGAAGTCGTCGTCTACAATAAAAATTACTAATATCAAAACTCAAACTATCGAGCTTACTACCTATATGTATGCATATGAATCCTAGATGACATACTAAAGTTCAAGCCTCAAATTTATTTACAAAAGCCATATCATTTAGCATAAAACCAAGTGTAAAATCACAATCTTTTCAACACATTTTCAACCTTAGAACTTAACTTAGAATATGTATATGACTTCAAAAATCAACTCTTAAAACTTTCTAAAGTCGTCAAAAATTCAGATTTATGACAAGAGCATAAACACTAAGAATTTGGCTTTTAAACACTTAAACTTACCCACAAAATTATAGATTTAATACCTCTCTTTAACCCATCAAAATTTCAGCTTTTAGCACTTAAATAAATAAAATTTTAGATTTACATCTTATGTTTAATACACACAAAAACCAGATTTAAATAAATCTAAATCTAGCTCTAATTTTTGAATTTCAAGGCTACTTACTTGTATACAATTACTTCAAAATTTCAGCTTTAAAATATGAACTTAATACATAAAACTTAACCTTTTTAACATGCTTTTAACACCAAAAATTTAAAATTTAAAGCTTGAGTTACAAATTCATGAAATCCACTCTTAAAAATGTATAAAACCCAAATAAATTTCAGATTTAATCCATGATGAAATTTTGGTAAGAATACAACTTTAACTTGCTTAAAGCATGAGTAAAAAATGGTAATTTCAGATTTAATTACTTATGTAACAAACCCTAAAAATCAGATTTTTAACACAAGTAAAACACAAAAATTTCAGATTATAACATGAACTAAAATACTCTAAAAATCAGATTTTTAACACAAATAAAACCCAAAAATTTCAAATTATAACATGAACTAAAACACTCAAAACATCAACCCAACAACAAATTTCTACCCAATCATCCTTCAACAATTTCCTCCATAATCTCCAATTCAAGTACTTCCAACAAAAACAACAATACTTCTACTTTTACTTTTAGAAAACACCAAATAACATTAAGTAATTGAGTTTTAGAAAGGTTACCCTTGTAGAACAACAATGGAGGAAAACGAGTTCGGGTCAGAGTTGGGCTAACTGGTGGCCGACGTGAGTTTAGGTGGCGGACGCCGGAGAGAGGTGGGGCGCGGCAGGCCGTGGTGGTTCGCCGGAACAGAGGGCGGCCGAGGGCAGTGGGCGTCTAGAGAAAGAAGAAAAAAAAGAAAAAAAAAAGGAAAGAAAAAAGTGAAAGAAGGAAAAGAAGAAAGAAGAAGAAAATACCATTTGGTTATGGAGAGAAAGAGAGAAGGAGAAGATGAAGAGAGTGCAGAAGGAAAGAACTATTAAATGTGTTTGGGAGAGGCTTTGGGTTTCACGTATATTGGGAGAGGAAAAAGCCTAATGCCTTTTCCTTTGGAACTCACAAGTGATCAATTAGGCATGGGAGAGGGTATTAATATTTTGGTTTGAAAATTCAAAATCTACTGCATTTCAAATACTTTTACTATAACTGATCCAATATCTAGTAACCATACTTTAATTCACACCCATAAAATATATACTTACCCATTAAAGTTAGGATATTTATAAAATAAGATAATTCGTGTCCAACCTCTTTAAAATTATATAAAAATTAATAATATACAAAAGGATTTTATAAAGTAAATGATAATTATTGTAAAAAGAATAGTAATAATTTTTTTGAGGGATTACACCAAATCCCCGAAACCCAGCCCTAACACAAACCCTTACCCTAACTCGAGCCTATCCTAACCTTGCCTAACCCTAACCTGAACCCTAGCCTAACCCTAACATGAACCCTAATATGAACCATAGCCATAACCCAAACCAAAACCCCAACCTTAACGGATCCTTAACCAACAATAGCGTAGATGAGAGAGAGAGGGAGAGATAAAGAGATAGAGCTGCACCGGCGATTAAAATGCATCGAAGGAGACGACAATGAGGTGGCGAAGGAGACGACGACGAGGTGGTGGAGGAGAGGACTACGGAGGAGCGAGGGAGATTCAGGTGGCAACGTTGAGAAGGAGGACAACGATGGTCGGTGGTGGTCATCGATGGGGAGGAGAGAGAAACGGATGAGGGAAGGGGGTGACATCTGGAAATCGGAAGAGAGGGAAGGATGGGGGTTTATATTAAGGATTGAAATTACAAAGTTACCCATTATTTGGAGCTTAAAGACTCTCATATCATGTGTGTACCTGGTAGACTAGGTTTACCTAAGAATTTGTAGAAAGAAAATACACCCACACTATATGAAAGTATATTTTGACCCCTTGTAGATATGTCCGGGCCCTAATGGTTTGCCAGCATTTTTCTTTCAAAAGCATTGAGATTTGGGAAGTAACTACGGTTTCAATTTTGCAAAATTATTTTCAAAATGGTACTCTTCCCATGGGTTTTTAATAATTCTTTCGTCACTCTTATTCCAAAAGTGGAGAAACCCTACGCATTTGATGTAGTTTCGATCTATGTAACACAATTTATAAAGTTTTAACCAAGATTTTGCTAAGTGTATCAAACCTTTCTTTCATCTTATTAGCCCTAATCTATCTAGTTTCATCTCGGTTTGTCATATTACAGATAGTGATTATTGCGCAAGAAATGGCTCATTCCATTAAGAATTCATCTTCCTCCAATTATCTTTTAGCTCTTAAAATTGATCTCACTAAAGCTCACGACAGTCTTGAATGGAGTTTCGTGGAAGACACCTTAATAGGATTTGGTTTTCCTCACTCTTTTGTTTCGTTGATTATGAATTGTATTACGTCCTCTAATATCTTTGTTTTATGGAATGGGGAAATTACTCAGCAGTTTAACCCGTCTCGGGGTATACATCAAGGTGACCCCTTTTCCCCATATATCTTTGTTATGTGTATGGGAAGATTATCTAAGTTGATTGAGGCTAAAGTTTGGAATAGAGTTTGAAAATCGGCTATGGTTGGTCAAAATTTTAGGGTTCCTCACATATTTTATGCAGATGATGTGTTGTTGTATGGCCATGCTCCTTTGAATAATGTTCGGCTCATGGTTAGTGTCATGAATGATTTTGCCTTGGATTCTTGTCTTTACCTTAACAAGAACAAGTCTAGTTTTATCTTTTCCCTTAAATTTTGTCAATCCGATTGTTAAAGAATGTCAAATTTGAGTTCTAATGATTTCTGCTTATTTTAGAGTTGCTATTGTTCATAATAAGCTTAAGATCTCCGATTATTTCCCTCTATTAGATGAGGTCCATGATAGAATTCAAGGTCGGTAAGGTAAGATGCTTAATTTAGCGGGTCATTGCACTTTTGTTAAATCCGTTCTTTCTGTTATCTCAACTTATGCTATGGAAACTACAATTCCCCTGCTATATTTCACGAACTCTATGGCAAAAATAGTTAGGAGATTTTAATGGAATAAAGTGGATGTCACCCACTATCTCCCTCATCTTAAATAGTATTGTGTCTGCAAACCTATGGCCCTGGGTGGCTTAGGTATTCTTAAATTGCAGCATTGGAACTTGGCCTTTCTAGCTAAACTTAGTTGGAAATTTTTGTATGTTTCTTTTCGGATTTAGGTGCAGTTGTTCACGGCTAAATATTTGGGCGATACTATTTTTCTTGATGCTATTCCCCCTTCCGAATCTTCACATTTGTGGAAAGATCTTCTCAAAGGTCGAGATCTTATGTTACAGGTCTGAAAGTTTGCATTGATAATGGTAAGGTTACTTCTGTTTGGTTTGATTGGTGGGTAGGTGATAGACTATTAATCAACATTGCTCCTTTTATCCCAGCTGTGCACTTCATTGGAGAGTTGATCATCTCATTCTTCACGAAAATTGGAACTTGACATGCTTGCAAAAGTGGGTTCCTCCTCAGATTGTAAGTCATATAAATTGTATTCCTCTCCCTTCTCATGAATCTGTTAATGATTCCCTCTTTTGGGTCCATGTTAAGGATGATCTTGTCTTTCTTAAATCCGCCTATAATTTTGCTTGTAATATGTTTAATGATAGGACTAGACCTGGCAAAACTGAACCCGACCCACCAACCCAACCC
>ONZA01010793.1:12085-24308 GCA_900322205.1 Kewa caespitosa | reverse complement strand
TTTTTTTTTTTTTTTTTTTTTTTTTTTTTTTTGTTCTTTTGGATTTTTTATGCTCCTAATCTTTTGGGGCATCCGGACAATTATATACCCGCAAATCCAATGCCCACCCTGCCTTATATTGTGTCGGAATGGTATTTCCTACCAATCTATGCCATTCTTCATAGAATTACATCGATGGTAATTAATATTATATTTAGATTTTTTGACATAGACCGATGAGCTGGGCCGAATAATATTAAGTACGTGTTGTTATTCTTCTTCTATTATTTTATTTATTCTTTTCGAACTCGTATCGATTGGCCGCCGGAAGTTACCTTCCCTCAATAAGTGGTATCTGAATGGAAAATCCAGTTTATCCAACTCATTAGAGTATCATCACTGGCAAGAATAGTACGACCCTTTCACCATCTAAGTACTTTGCATTTTCTCATGTTATCCCGTTGCTAGGTTGTTTTGTTGTACTCGCCAAATGTACTATATGTTCAGTTTTAGCATGGTCAAGTTCTTCTATTTATTTGTAGTGGAATAATATTTAGTGAGCATGCATTTTCAACAAGTTTAACTTTCATCCATGTCACTTGTGTTGGAGTAATTAAGACTCTTTTTGAAGGAACCCAATTATTGATACCTCTTTCTACTGATTGATTAACACCATTAAAGCATGTCATTGCTTGCATTATTGTCTTGATCGACTGACTTTGAGTTGTCTATTGTTTGTTGTAATCTATAGTTGGAGATCGACAAGTTTGTTGCACTCCTCTCGAACGGTGATTCCTTTCCTTGTGATCGGCCAACATCTTGGCTGTGTTTGATAAGTCAGACTTTGAAACTATATGGTTATAAATTGTTGTCACCTATAAAAAATTAAAAAGTTAACTGGTCATTAAAAATATTAACAAGATATAAATATTTAACATTGTTCATGCGAGACATTCTTTCCGTTTTAACATTACTTTCCACCATTTCTTTTTGGACTTTCACATTTTTTTCTTTTCTTTATAGAATATTGGGGATATAGTTTTTTCTTAGCCTCCCAATCATACCCTCATTCTCTTCCTTACCCATCGTCTTATCAACGCATTCATTTTCCACCCCTATTGGAACTCCATCATCACTACCACCCTCACCTCGAAAACCACTACACCACCACACTCCCACACTAACCTAAGTCGTCAAGAATCCCGGTTCGACTCAAGACTCTTCTTCAACTATCAAAGTTTCGTCAATCTCATATCAACGCTTTTGGAGAGAATCTTACAATGTGGTTAGAGGCTATGGATCAACCTTCGGAGACGTGCTCGATAGTGGTCTCTAATTGTTGTTCTAATGAGTCACTGGGCTTAGGCGATGAAAGGGATGGTTCACTCAATGAACCACCCTTACCACTCACTTTTAGGGTTTTAATGGAATGACCACGTATTGTGTGACCAGGATTGGGGATACCACCACCTTGGTTTCTAGCCCGCTATGACCTAGGTGGTGGTGTCGAGAGTAGAGAGAATGTGTTGCCAGGAGGAGAGGAGAGAGAAATGGGGGATTCTGTTAACTCAATAGGGTTAAATATGATCAAATTGAACCGGATATTAAATCTTGAGCGTGACAAAAACACTTTCCTGAAAGTGTATTTCGACCCTATATTGATACACGAAATCACCTTCGGGATACTCCAAGATGAACACTTGTATTACGCGCAATACAATAATACAAGCACTAGAGTATTTTGTAGATTATAATGTCCTTCCATTCAAAGAACGAAATCTGCAGCTTTTGTCCAAGAATACAAGTGTTTGGATGGAGAATATAAAGTATGTAAGAAAGGAGCAAGAAAACTATGTTTTCTGTCCGTCCTTTTTTAGTCACCCTTAAGCCACTTATATATATACAATCAATGGCCTAATTGACATGTGAGAATTATCCAAAAATAGCCCTTAACTGTCTCCTTAACTGCATGTGAAAACATGCCTTAATATGTCAAGTAACTATCAGCAAAGCCAAGAAATATACTTGCTGTCAATAACATTATAAGGAGGCAGATCGTTACTTCCCATATTTTCTCACAAAAATATACTCTGAAATATTAACAATCATCCCCTATTTTAGAGTACATTGTATATAAACACTTGCAAAATGACATTATTCGAAACTCATGCATAAATGAAAGTATCATAAAGATTGAACTTCCACTTAGTGTAAACACACATTCCAATTGTTCGAATTTATATAGTGTCTATTAGATTGAACTACATAACCATTTGAACAACTGAAGATGTCACACACATGAGTTTAATACAAAACACTCTAGATAACTTGACGCTAAATTTGCCTTGCGTCCATATCCATTCATGAGTACGTCAAAGCTAAGCCCAGAGCTTCTTGAAGCGGCAACACCTCGTACCCACATAGGTAGACCTTTTTAAATCGTGTCCATGTAATTTGACACTTTATCAAAAGTCTATTAAGGAAATAATCCAACATAACTTACATTACAGGATCAAGCACTTACCTTGGGATGAGTATAACTTTTAATGTGCTTCAACCATATCATGAAGAAATTTCCTCATTGAGCTCAACGCCTAACGTTGTATTAGGTATGAGTCAAGTATTCTTCATTCATGATTATATGATAGGCTTAAGTCCCATCCCTATAGCCGACTTTAGAACCAAGTCTCTTGACAATCCTTTTGTTAAAGGGTCTGCCAAATTTTGAGTTGTACGTACATAATCCACAGTGATCACTCCATCTTTGATAAATTCCCGTACATAGCTATGTCTAACACCAATATGTCGCGACTTTCCATTGTAGACATCGCTATAAGCTTTCAAAATTGTAGATGCACTATCACAATGGATAGTTATAGGTGACACGGGCTTCGCCCACAACGAAATTTCATAAACCAAATTCCCCAACCATTCCGCTTCTTTTCCCGCGGAAGCAAGAGCAATAAATTCTGATGCCATAGTTGAATCAGTAATGCAAGTTTGCTTTTTAGATGCCCATGAAATAGCACCTCCCCCAAGCAAAAAGATCCATCCGCTTGTAGAAGAGTGATCCTCTACATTTGTAATCCAACTTGCATCTGAATATCCTTCTAGAACTGAAGCATATCCAATATAAAACATACCATAATTTTATAGTTTTCTTCAAATACTTGAGTACTCTCCGAATAGCTTGCCAATGTTCTATACCAAGATTACTAGTATATCTACTTAACTTGCCAACTACAAAGCCTATGTCCGGCCTTGTACAAGTCATAGCATACATCAAACATCCTATGACTTTAGACTACTCAAGTTGTGAAACCGGCTTACCTTTATTGGGCTTTAGTTTCAAACTTGGATCCATGGGAGTAGACACGGGTAAACAATCTTCACCATTGAATTTCTTTAACACTTTCTCAATATAATGAGTTTTTGACAAAAATAATCCCTTCTTTTCCCTTTTAAGCCTTATACCAAGGATCACATCATGACAGAAATGCTTTGGTTTTATTCACTTGCTCTAAATCTGTCCCAAAGATCAACATGTCGTCTACATATAGACAAATGATGACTCCACTTTTGTTGTCATCGAATTCGCTATATACACACTTATCTGATTGATTCAATTTGAATCCATTTGACAACACAACCTCATCAAATTTTTGATGCCATTGTTTTGGTCCTTGCTTTAACCCATATAGTGATCTAATCAACTTGCACACTTTGTGTTCTTGTCCCGACACCACAAACCCTTCGGGTTGTTTCATATACACCTCTTCATCTAACTCACCATTTAAGAATGCCGTTTTGACATCCATTTGATGAATAACAAGATTATGAATTGCCGCTAGTGCAATTAATAATCTAATAGTAGCAATTCTAGCTACCGGTGCATATGTATCAAAATAGTCAATGTCTTGTTTTTGGTGACAACCTTGGATCACTAAACGCGCCTTATATTTGTCAATTGATCCATCGGCTGTTCTTTTCTTTTTGAAAAGCCATTTAGAACCCCATGGTTTGCACCCCGGTGGTGGATCGGCCAAGATCCAAGTGTTATTACTTATTATTGAATCCATTTCATGATTAATATGATAGCCTCATTGAAGGTTCTAGGATCTTCTTCAACACTATAGCAAAATGACTGTTGAAATTGAATTTCCTCCCTTGTCCCTTCAGTAAGATATATGTGGAAATCCGGACCATAGGACTTTTCCTTTTTTGCTCTTTTACTCCTTCTAAGTTCAGGTGTAGAATCAACTTGATTCTCAACCTCTTCTTGAATATCGATATTACTCGTGTTAGAAATCATATCACGAGGTTTAGGAATTGATGAGAACCCTTTCTCATCAAATAATGCATCTCTTGATTCAATAACCGTATGAATAAGTTGAATCATTATTTTCTATTACATAGAATTTATAGGCTTTGCTGTATTGTGCATAGCCTATAAAGATGCACTCAACTCCTCTTTCTCCCAAGGATTTTCTCTTGGGTTCGGGCAATCTAACAATTGCCCTACATCCCCAAACCCGAATATAATTCAAGTTTGGTTTTCTTTTGTACCAAAATTCATATGGAGTGACTTTGTTCCTCTTTGTAGGAACTCTATTTAATAAATAACAAGCCGTAAGAACGGCCTCACCCCAAAATCCATCACTTAGACCCGAGTAAGAAAGCATAGCATTTACCATTTCTTTTAAAGTCCTAATTTTCCTTTCCGCTATATCATTTTGTTGTGGAGTATATGGGGAAGAAGTTTCATGAATTATACCAACGGATTCAAAATATGTTGGATCAAAGTATTCACCACCTTTATCCGTGCGAAGTCTTTTAATCATTGAATTTTGTTGCAATTCAACCTCGGTTTTAAAAACCTTAAACTTTTCCATTGCTTCATCTTTAGAAAATAAAAGGTACACATAACAATATCGAGTGCAATCAGCGATAAAAGTTACCAAATATTTCTTTTTTCCTAAAGAAGGTGTGCTATGAAAATCACATAGATCACTATGCACCAAATCAAGTATTGAAGTACTTCTTTCCACACTTGGAAAAGGTTGGCGCGTTATCTTTGTTAACATGCATGCATTACACTTTTCTATGTTTATATCAAAAAGAGGAATTAATCCATCTTTAGACATATCATATAAGCGTCTATAATTCACATGTCCAAGACGAAAATGCCATAGAAAAGAATTATCAACACAAGCCAAGTAGATGAAACTACTTACTTTACTGATACTTAGTTTAAACATGTCATTATTACAAAGATAACCTTGTCCTACAAATACATCACCCTTAGATAAAATAAACTTATCGGCCTCAAACACCATTTTGAAGCCATATCGATTCAAGATACCACCCGACACTAAATTTTTCCTAATATTAGGAACATAGAGTACATCCCTCAAAGTTAAAGTCTTCCCGGATGTAAATTCCAACACTACTTGTCCTTTGCCTTTGATTTGGACAGTAGATTGATTCCCCATGTAAAGAATGGATCCATCTTCAACCGGTTCAAAGTTCTTGAATACATTCCGGTCCGTACACACATGTCTTGTGGCTCCTGAATTGACCCACCATGAATTGTCATCATCCTGCACACAAAAGATTTCAGATATCATAGCCACAAAATTCATTTGTGAACTTGTATCAACATGTGCAATCTCACCTTCAGCAACTTGGCCCTTGAAGTCTTTGCCTCTTCCTTGGGCTTTCTTTTCTTCTAAACCTTACAATTCTTCTTAAAATGTCCAGTTTGGTTGCACTCCCAACAAGCTTTGCCCTTAGGACTTTTATTGTTGGAATTCTTGGTGGACTTAAAAGGCCTCTTTTTGTCCTTTGACCCACCACTAGGAGTACCCTCTTCCACCATGTTGATGGTAGAAGGACCAGGAGTATTAGTCTCCTTATTTGCACCATCTTGTGCTCGGATACCTTCCTCCACACAAATATGTGCTCCTAGTTCTTCAAGGGTCATTGGTTATTTCTTATGTTTGAGAGAATATTTAACATCTTTTCATGAAGGGGGTAATTTTTCAATTATTGAAGAAACTAAAAAAGCTTCATCAACATTAATCTTGTGTTGTTTAATGTTACCCAAGATATGTTGTATCTCATGGAATTGCTACATAATGGGCCTTGAGTCAACCATTTTATAATAATTAAAATTGCTAACAACAAAGTTCTTACTTGAAGCATCTTCCGACGTGTACTTGGTGTCAAGTGCATCCCAAAGTTCCTTAGCGGATTCAACATTTTGATAGATATCAAACAGAGTGTCCGACATACCATTGAGGATATGGCCTCGACACACATAATCATCATTCTCCCACTTGAGCCTAGTCCTTTGTTGTTCGAGAGTCTCGTTCTCGCTCTCCATTGGTGTGGGAGTACTTAACACATATGCCACCTTCAAGGTTGTCAACAGAAAATGGATCTTCTTTTGCCAACGACGAAATCCAATGCCTTCGAACTTATCCAGTTTGTGGAAATTGGTTGCCATGTCACGAATTGTGGAACCTATTTTGATCAACCGATAAGTACACTTTCAGATTGTTAAATCAATAGGTTAAATATGATCAAAATGAACCGGATATTAAATCTTGAGCGTGACAAAAACACTTTCCTGAAAGTGTATTTCGACCCTATATTGATAGCGCCAGGTTACACGAAATCACCTTTGGGATACTCCAAGATGAACACTTGTATTACGCGCAATAAAATAATACAAGCACTAGAGTATTTTGTAGATGATAATGTCCTTCCATTCAAAGAACAAAATCTGCAGCTTTTGTCCAAGAATACAAGTGTTTGGATGGAGAATACAAAGTATGTAAGAAAGGAGCAAGAAAACTATGTTTTCTGTCCGTCATTTTTTAGTCACCCTTAAGCCACTTATATATATGCAATCAATGGCCAAATTGACATGTGAGAATTATCCAAAAACAGCCCTTAACTGTCTCCTTAACTGCATGTGAAAACATGCCTTAATATGTCAAGTAACTATCAGCAAAGGCAAGAAATATACTTACTGTCAATAACATTATAGAGAGGCAGATCGTTACTTCCCATATTTTCTCACAAAAATATACTCTAAAATATTAACAGATTTGATGGAGATGAGGTTGGGATGCAAAAAGGTTAGTGGTTGATGGGTGTTGATGAAGGTAGTAATTAAAGATAGGGTCGAAGAAGTAAGGCTTTGTATTGGTGGTAACATTTACCTTACTTGCTTGAATGCGGGTAGGGATGGTAGATGAAGTCATTCCATTTTATTTATGACTATGAATTGAATGGGTGGTGGTGAAGGATGTGGTGATGGTCTGGTGCAGAAAGACTAGGTGGCGTGGATTTGGAGACAGTTAGAGAAAGATTTTAAAGGAGAAGGATAAATAAATAATTTGGACTTACCTAAAATTTTAAACGGCGTACCATAATAAGTAGATAACAATTTTGAGACGGATGAATGAGTACGTTTAACTGTAAGTCTTGTGTGGACCTGGTCTACTAGATAGACTACTTGTCACCTAAGCAAAACCCCTTAAAATACCAAAATAACCTCCTTTCACCAGTTTACCACCCTTTCTCAACCAATCACCCCTTGCCGCTACCACCTACATTGTTTCCACTACTACTACTACTACCTCCACCACCCACATGCCTCCGCCACCTCAGGGCCACCGCCACCTCACGGCCACCGCCACTGATGACCTCAAGTGGAGTTACCCATGAACGCCCATGACTACCTCCCCTATTTTTTTTGTCTTTCTCTCTCCACACGAACAACCACTACCTCCAGTCCTCCACCACTAACCGCCATCTCAAACACCACCTACGAAGTCGTCGCCTAGGCAACTCTCAATGCCAACCACCCCATTTTCGTATGTCGTCTCCCCCAACTCTAACCCTAACCCTAACCCTTCACTCTCTCCGTCGCCCTATTTGAGCAGAGCCGGATCTAAGCGTTGGCTAGGTAAGCGTCCATGCCACTGCCAAACCACTATGTTGCAGAAACACAATGCTGGCCACCACCCGTCTTCCCACTATATGTCCTCACCCAGCAATTAGAGTCATACCTGTCATACATTAAAGAGTCATCCCCTATTATATTAAAATTCATCCATTCAATGTAACACAAATACCCTTCCATGTTAAGGAGTCATCCATTTCACAACTAAAAAGTCAACCTTCGCCTTACTAAGAGTTATTCCTTTCACCATCAAAAAGTCATCCCCACATCCTGCAGGGCGACTCACTCAGTATTGAGGGAGTGACTCTTCATCCCCCCAACTGGCCTCCATGCACCTCATGAAGCTTGCGCAACCACGACTGAGGTAGTCGATGCCCACACCAGCCATCATGCCCTGAACAATAACTCCCACCCCTAATTTACTACGCAAAAAAAGCACGAATCCAAAAAAAAAATAAAAAAATCAAAGTGAAATGTAGGGGGAGAGAGAGAGAGAGAGATCATAGAGAGAGTGGTAAGGGGGAGAGAAGACGGAAGGTCAAGGGGGTTAATGTCCGAGCTGCGATGTAAGGAGCGACGATGGCGGAGTGGGGAGGAGAGAGAGAGAAAGAGTTGTGGTGTGAGATGGATGGTTTGGGAAATCGGGAAAGAGAATGGAGATGGTTGATTTTACCTCGATACCCTGACTTAATGATTTAAAGGTCCTTGTATCTATGGTCTATCTGGTGGATCAGATTATCTAAGTTTTAGTTTAAGTTTAATGTATAGGAATTTCACTATATATCTTAGTCAATTGCATGCAGGCCAGGAACACTTTTCTCTAGGTCTATGGTCAAGCAAAGTCATAATCAATTCTAAAATTGCTCTTATTCGATAATGTTGACTGCTAACCATCTCAGGTGCATTAAGGTTCTACATCGTTCGTTCACTTCCTCTCTTTAATTTTCCATGTAAGAATCCAGCTCTGGCTTAAACGCTTAATAGCTGTGTGACATTGACGGTCACCATGTGCTCAAAATGCTAGTGGTGTGTATCAGCCAAGTTCCAAATTGACTACTCAGATAGCAACTAGCAATGATCGTTTTAGCATGTTGTTTTAGGCACAGTTATCCGTGCTACAAGGTATGTACACTAATTGCATGTTAAAGGATTTAATGTGGTAAGCGATGTAGCCGGCAGTAAAACTAACTATATTCAACTATTTAAACATAAAATATCAAGGATTTTTTGGCCTAGTGGTTAAGATTGAGGTATAAAGTACGTTAGGTTCCAGGTTCGATTACCTCTCCCCATGATATTATATTGGTCATAATGCCTCCTATGAACCAAAACAAAACAAAAAAAGTATTTAAACATAAAACACTATACAATAAAATTAAACATAACTTTGTCAATATGGGGATAAACGTAAGGTGCATTGGATGAGTTGGAAGAGACTTTGTACTCCGAAGGTGAAAGGTGGAATGTGTTTTAGAGTTCTAAAGCATTTCAATGATGCAATGATCGCTAAACAGTTGTGGCGTGTCCATGAGAACCCAAGAATGTTGGTGTCTAGGGTGTTCAAGACGAAATACTTCCCAAAGTGTACGGTGTGGGAAACGAAGGTGGGGGGAAGGCTAGCTTTCACATGGCGTAGCTCGTTGGGAGCGCTATGTCCTTGAACTCAGAACAACGTGGTGCATAGGAGATGGAAAGCAGGTCAAGATTTAGGGAGATAGGTGGCTGCTTGAGTGTCCGGGGTTCAAGATCACCACACCCTAACACAGCTTTGAAAAGGAAGCTAAGATGGCGATACTCTTGAATATTGGAAGGGGAGGATGGCGAGAAGGTTTGGTGAGGGAGATTTTTAATGATTGAGATGCATCATAGATGTTTCTGGTCGAGAGATGGTATTAACAAGAGATGGTAGATATCGTGTGCGAACAGGATACCATGCTATAAGAGACACAAAAGCGGGTGTCGCATCATCCAGGGGGCCTGATTCGATTTGGGCTAAAGTGTGAAGTCTTAAAGTTCCCTAAAAAATGAGAGTCTTCAATTGGAAGGCCTGCTGTGATATTTTTCCATTAGGAATGAATATACGAGCAAAGCGCATACAGGTCAATGGCACATGCGTCTACTGTCACAGAGACGAAACTTTGATGCATCGATTTGTTGGGTGTTTTTGATCGCGGTAAGTGTGGGAAGTGAGTGGGCTTGATGTACTTCAGGAGGTAGAAGAAAATTGGGGATATAAGGACTGGGTTTCAATGGTCCTACGCAAGCTCGAAGACAATGACGGGGCATTGTTTGCTGTGATTATGTGGAGGTTATGGAATGCACGCAACAACAGAGTGTCTCAAGGATGGTTCATAAAGAGAGAGTACCTGGTAAAGAGGGCAAATTAAAAGAGATGCTCGTGGATTATGTGAAAGCAGGAGCCAACAAAATCACAAGAAGCCAGCGAGGAAGAGATCGAAAGTGGAAGGCGCCAGCCACAGGGTTCGTGAAGCTAAACTTTGATGAGAGAGTGAAGATGACTGAGAAGAAGGATGGAATTGGGTGTGTGGCTAGAGGTGAGCAGGGCAATGTGGTGTTTGCCGGAGCAAGAAATTTATCGAGGTCCTGGGAGCCTGAGCTAGCTGAAGCCGACGCGGCGAGATTTGCGATGGACATGGCATGGAAGAATGGAGCCAGATGGTGGTCTTCGAAGGGGATTCGCAAGTGGTAATAAATGCACTCAAAAGAAGAGCTAGAGATTTGAGTGTGATGTCGGTGTTGCTTGAAGATTGTTGGTTTTTTATTCCGTCTTTTGACTCAATTGAGTTTTCCTTTTGCTTTCGTGAATGTAATTCAGTTGCTCATAAGCTTGCAAAGTGGGCAATGTTCTTTTAAAAAATCACCTTTTGAAACACTTTTTTTAAGAAACTACCTTTTACTATATTTCTGTTTTTCAAAAGCAACCAATTGACGTTTGCCGTTAAAAAGAGAACCTGAGATGACAAAATTAACCTCGTGTGCCTCTCACGTGATCTTTAATGTCTGTTTCTACCCCTTAACTCCTTCCCCCTAACGTCCTTATAGTTCCCCTCTTTCAATTCCATTTTTCATATTCTCTCTTTCAATCATAATTCCCAAAAATTAGGTTTCAATTCCCTTTTCAATGTCTTCTTCTTCATCCTTTACTGAGACCCTAGATTCTTCTTTAGTCCCACGATCTCGATTCCCTAAGAGATGCGTATGTGGGCATACTCTTGTATTCATGAGATCATGGACTGAGAATAACCCAGGTATAAGATTTTTCGCTAGCCCAGATTATGATAGTGTTACTCAACGTCGTGGATGCAACTTTTTCATGCGGTATGATGAAGGGAACATTCAACGGCAAACTAATGCCATTAACTGGTTGCTTAGAATGAAAAAAGAAGCTGAAGCAAATGCTACCAAATACCAGATTGACATGGGAAGGGTTGAGTCAGAGTATAGCAAGATGAAGTTGGAGAATTCAAGGTTAAGGGCCAAATCCAAGTCTTTGTCCATGGAGGTGAAGTATGTGAAAAGAATTTGGGTAGGATCAGGAAGTTGCTTTTTGTCTTTATCATTCTTGTAGTTGTAATTGGAGTTGGGAAGGCATAAAGTTAGAGAATTGGATTTTGTAGGGGAATTTTGCTGTAGTTGCGGATTAGAAGGGTATGTTATTGTAATTTGGGATGCTATTGTGAGCACTTTTGAGGGTAGTTGTGGATGTTATTGTAATGAATGGATTTGGTTGTTAATGAAAATCTTCTAATGGCCTTTCAATTTTTCATATGTGTAACTGTAATATTTTACCTGGCACTTGTACAACTGAGTTTTTAATTAAAATTCAAGCAAAATCTGAAATTAATTGAAAAGCACAATGAAGGACAAAGTGTTTTTGCTTTCGTCAGTTCCTAAATACCACTTAAGTACAACAAAAGCATAGTAAACCATAACCATAGTGTTTTGATTCCATCAGTTCCTAAATACCAAAGTCAAAGTACAAGAAAAGCATAGTAAACCACAACCAAAGTGTTGAGAGGTTGCAGGTTTATGGACGCCAAATTCTCTGCTTTCTCCTTGGTTGGATGGAAAGCTGGGAGTTTGCAGGTTGAGAGACTAATGGATGGGAGGGTCCAATTTGGGTGCTTGATGGCTGGGATGCTCCAACTTGAGAGGTTGTTGGTTGGGAGGCTCCAATCTGACTGCTGGATGGCTGGGAGGATCTACATAGAATGCTTGTTGCCTGACTTTGATCCTAATATAACACAG
>ONZA01010788.1:15806-26094 GCA_900322205.1 Kewa caespitosa | reverse complement strand
ACAACAATAATAATAATAATAATAATAATAATAATAACAATCATAATAATAATTCTCATAAAGATAAAAGATATATTGTAATTATTGATAAATATATATGAATAGTGATGTGGCTTTTTGGGGCTGAATGGGGCTTTTTGAACCCTAGAAAAAGCCCAAAAGAACATAGCCTACATCCAGAGTTCGATGAAGCTCTAACTTTTTTAAAAAGGTAGTATATATTGTTCCATTCATTTTTTGTAATAATACCGTTGCATATTATATTGGTTAATATAAAACCGTAACACATCATATAATTCATTATTTATACTAACATATATTGTTGCCTTTTGTACAGAAAGTTGGATGAGGGTGCTTAATATGCAATTTCAGCTTCAACGTCCTCATTTAGGGAAGTCACTGTAGAAGGTGAATTTATACCAAGGTGTTGAAGACCCCCCCTTCGGCCTGAGCGGTTCCAACTCCTCCTCGTCGAAGTCCAGGAGCAAGTTGAAAACCTTCGGACAAAGTGAGAGCGCAAGGAGGCATGGAAGGCCTAGAGGAAGCATAACAGACCTCCGACCTTCCATCGAAGCGATTAAGATGAGGAGGAGAGCAGCTGAGGGGGAGGTAGAAAGCCCTAAAAAAGAAGATGTCAGGGAGATCATCAGACGCAGACAAGCCGAAAGGCTATGGGGGCAGAGGGGCCACCGAAGGACTGCGACAACATCATGAAGAGCTTCAGGGATTGAAGATAAGCCTAGACCTTACCATGAAGATCCCTTTCAGCGAAGAGATCATGGCTTATTCCTTAAACCTGAACTCTCAGATTGGAAAGATGAAGAAGTACAGCGGAACAACCTCGCTCGATGGCATCTAATGGCCTACGAGGCAGCAATGATGACGCAAGAGTGGAACGACGCCACTTACTGCCAACACTTTCATCGGAACCTTGGAAGGTAGGGCACTTAAGTGGCTAGATAGTCTCCCTCGTCATAGCATTCATAGCTTTGACGAGCTCTATCGTGTCTTCACAGAGAACTTCATGACTTGCGAGAAGATCGAGAAATGCTCGAAAGACCTCTTCAACATCTGTCAGAGAAAGAAGGAACCGATGAAGGATTATGACAAACGCTTCAATGACGAGTGCCTAGAGATCACCGATCTTGATCAGACAATAGCATGCACAGCTTGGGAAAGGTCCGGACGAGATGTAGTGAATGGGGGGCATCGACGAGAGAAGCAGTATGATGACAAGATGAGACCATCAAGGAACGAAAGAAGAAAGGTTTAAACGCTGACAGTCGAGAAGCCCTAGTTCAGGAAGAAAGCACCGGGAAGAGGGGGAGGTAGAAGCGGGTTCAAAGGGCAAGGGAAGCCCGAAAGAAAAATGTCGGAGAGCCCCGCGGTGAACCAAATCTTCATTTGTAATCAAGAAGCTGTCTTAGCAAAAATTGAACTCAAACTGCTACCCGACCGAACCCTGATGAAGGAAGGCACCAAGAAGAGTTACTTCTTTTGCGAATACCATAAAGAGCATGGGCACAGTTCGAGGTACTGCCGAGAATTAGGTTTACACCTTGAGAAATTAGCCAAGGAGGGAAAACTCAATTCCTTCCTCAAAGACAAGAGTACGACCACCGTCCCGCCAGGCCTGGGGGCAACAACCGAGCCTGTGGCCTCAAGATCCTCTTCGGACTCCTACGAAGTGGCTGTCATCTCGGGTGGCCCAGCGGGAGGTGATCTTACTAACAAAGAAAGACAAGCTCACCTCGTATCCCTCGATCAAATCATGTTGATTGAGGAAGTTCCCAAGTTAGGGAAATCGATCACTTTTGATGAATCGGACATGAGGCCCCTCTAGTTACCTCACTACGACCCCCTCATTGTCAAGGTGAAAGTTGCCAACACATTGGTAAAAAGAGTCCTAATAGATATAGGAAGCTCAGTTTACGTGATCACAGCCAGTTGCCTCATGGACCTCGGCTCCACCTCGAACAAAGTGATACCCTGCACTCACCCCATGGTAGGCTTCGGTGGGAACAAAGTCCTACCGATGGGAAGTATCCAACTCCCGGTAAGGATAGGACCGGAGAATGAATCCAGGTGCATCGTCTCGGAGTTCCTCATTATCAACGTCCCGCTGCCATACAACGTTTTCCTCGGGACACCGATGCTGAACAAAATCAATGGAACACCCAACATGATGCTACTCATGTTGAAGTTCCACAGGAACGACGGGGAAGTAGGGAAGATCCTTAGTGATTAGAAAGCAGCTCGGACATGCTACGTCCAGTGCTTGAACTCATCGTTCTAGATAAAAGGCTACCACCCACCGAGACCAACGCCTTGGTACCTTCCGAGAACAGCTCGAGGAAGAGAAAGAAAGAAATTCCCGGAGAAAGAGTCGTTGTCAAGATAAAGGATGTTACCCCCACGAAGGAGGAGAAGGGGAAGGAAGTACAGTGCCTCATGGTAGACATCGTCCCACCAAAGGTCACCGACGCAAGGATCAAAGAAAGAGAGAGAGCCACCCATTCGGGTGGCAAGGTGGAGGTCATCCTGGACCCCTCTCGTCCAGAACGAGTCACATACCTCGGTGACGAGCTGGACGAGACCACCAAGGAAGAACTGACGGAGCTCCTCTGCGAGTACCAAGACGTCTTCGCCTTCGGACCAGAAGAAATGCCTCGCATCAACAGATCTCTCATGGAACACCAATTTGGAATAAACCCCAAGCTTAAGCCCATTAAGCAGAAGAAGAGACACTTGGGCGAAGAGCGGATCCGAGCAGCGTCGGCCGAGGTGAAGAAGCTTCTTAAAGCCGGCTTCATAAGAGAATGCTGATACCCTAAATGGCTCGCCAACGTTGTGATGGTGAAGAAGGCGGGCAGGAGCTGGAGAATGTGTGTCGACTATACTGATTTGAACAAGGCCTGCCCAAAGGACCACTTCCCGCTCCCAAGGATAGACAAGCTTGTGACTCCACCATGGGACATGAACTCTTGAGTTTCATGGACGCCTTCTCTGATTACCATCAAGTCTCCATGAAGAAGAAGGACCAAATCTCAACGGCCTTCATCATCGACGATGGAGTCTTTTGCTACACCATGATGCCTTTTGGACTGAAGAATCCCGGTGCGACCTTTCAGAGGCTCGTCCAAAAGGTCTTCGAAGGGCAAATTGGTAGAAACCTCGAATCCTATATGGACAACCTCATCACCAAGAGCGTGAAGTCTTCTGACCACATAGAAGACCTGAGAGAAACGTTCCAAAACTCTAAGGAGAAACAAAATGAAGCTCAATCCGAAGAAGTGTGTCTTCGGGGTGAGGGGAGGAAAACTCTTGGGTTTCATGGTAAGCGAAAGAGGCATCGACGCAAACCCGGAGAAGGTGAAGGCCGTGATCAACATGGAGTCACCCAAATGTGTCAAAGACATTCAAAAGCTGACCGGGTGCATCGCGGCCCTCAACCGGTTCATCTCCAAGTCCTCCGACAAGTGCGTGCACTTCTTCTCGGCACTCAGGAAGGGAACGAAGTTCGAAATGAGTGATGAAGCGCAAGAAAACTTCGAGAAGCTAAAGTTGTACTTGGCGTCCTTGCTCAAAATAGCTTCACCAAAGCCGGGGGAAAGACTCTTCCTCTTCCTCGCCATCTCCGAATGGCCATCGCCTCAGTCCTCGTCAAGGAGGAAGAGAGGAAACAAGAGCCCATCTACTTCACCAGTCATGCTTTGTGCGGTGCCAAGTTCGCCCTCGGAGTTCTCATCAGCTCCCGGAAGCTTAGACCCTACTTCCAAATCCATCCGGTGACCATCTTAACAAATCAACCCCTAAAGAAGATACTGGGCAAGCTGGACTCGTTCCGGAAGAGCGCAGGTGTGGGCTCACGAGCTCACCAACTATGACATTTTGTACGAGCCCAGGAGGGCGATAAAGAGCCAAGCCCTCACAAACTTCTTAGCCGAGTTGACCCCTTCGGAGAAGACGCCAAGTTAATAGACCGGGTCCTGGTCAATGAGTGTGGACGGCTCGTCATGCAAGAGCGAAAGTGGGGCAAGCATCGTCATCACTTCAGCAGAAGGGGATATCTTCGAGTACGCCATGAGATTTGGGTTCCAAGCGTTTAACAACGAAGCTGAGCATGAAGCCCTCATCGCCGGGATGGAGATGGCCCAATCCGTCGGGGCAAAGAAACTCAAAGTAAGGATGGACTCCCAACTCGTCGTCTCACAGATCTCCGGAGACTACGAGGCCAAGGGAGAAGAATGAAGGCATACCTTGGAAAAGTTTGGGAGATGATCAAGCGCTTCAAAGAAGTGGTAGTAGAACACGTCCTGAGGTCGGAGAACCACCATGTCGACGTGCTGGACCGGCTAGCCAACTCGTCAGCCGAAGGAGTCTCTCGAAACATCTTTTGAGAAGAAAAGGAAAAAAGGAGTATTGGACAAGACGTCGAAGTCTTCCTTCTCGACAGTAGAGACGAGTGGATGGAGCCATTGTTGGCGTGGCTAGGGGAAGGAAAGCTCCCCGACGATGAGAAGGAGGCCAAGAAAATTCAAACAAGAGCTAAATAATTCGAACTCAGATATAGTACACTGTACAAGAAGGGCCTAAGCCACCCACTGCTAAAATGTGTCTCAAAGACGCAAGGGAAGGAAATCATCCGAGAAGCCCACGCTGGCATCTGTGGTGCTCATCAAGGAGGGAGAGCCATGGCCCAGAAAATTCTAAGGCTAGGTTTCTACTGGCCCACTCTGAAGAGTGACGCAGCCGACATGATAAAGAGTTGCGAAAAATACCAAGTCTTCACGCCGGTCCTGAAACTCCTCTCCGCCGAGTTGACGCCAATTCTATCTCCAATGCCCTTTCACCTATACGGCATGGACATAGTAGGCCCCTTCCCGCAGGCACCAGGACAGCTAAAGTACACCATCATTGTCGTTGACTACTTCATCAAGTGGATCGAAGCAAGGGCTGTTAAGAACATAGCCATAGCTGATGTGAAGAAGTTCATCCTAGATAACATCCTCACACGTTTCGGCACCCCTCGAAGCATCATCTTTAACAACGGCCGAGAGTTTGACACGCCGAAGCTCACTGGCTGGTTGCAAAAGTATGGGGTAAAGGCGAATTTCATAGCTGCGGCAAGGCCCCAGACGAACGGTCAAGTAGAATCAAGCAACAAGATCTTGGTGAAAGGCATTAAAGAGAAACTTGACAAAGCCAAGGGCTATGGGTTGACATGTTAACAGAAATCCTATGGGCGTCGAGAACAACTAAGAAGGCCATCATGGAAGAAACACCTTTCAACCTTGTCTAC
Organism: Kewa caespitosa; assembly: GCA_900322205.1. Classification (NCBI taxonomy): domain Eukaryota; kingdom Viridiplantae; phylum Streptophyta; class Magnoliopsida; order Caryophyllales; family Kewaceae; genus Kewa; species Kewa caespitosa. The sequence goes on along the minus strand of ONZA01010788.1, from coordinate 20,792 downwards.
GGGTGCGAAGCAGTACTTCCGCTGAAGCTGGCAAACAAGAGTCCGAGGGTCGAACACTTCGACACCGAGAGGAACGATGAAAGGAGGAAGCATGACCTCGACCTCCTCCCAGAGGTACGAGGAAACTCACTATTGAGGGTTGAAATCTACAAGCAAAGGACGATGAAAGCCTTCAACCGGAGAGTGAAAGTGAGAAAGCTCAATGTAGGGGACCTTGTCTTGAGAACCATGGAATCCGTGGGAAGGCAAAATGAAGAAGGAAAGATGACACCCAACTAGAAGAGACCCTACAAGGTAACGGAAGTCATTAATTCAAAGACTTACAGATTGGAAACCCCGGAGGGAAGGAAGATAGGCAGCCCTGGAACATCAACAATCTGTGAAAGTTTTTGGCATAGAACGCAGTCTCATCACGGAGCCTCGTTAGGGTAGGCATCCTTCAATAACCTCTTTTGATTCCTAGACTTCTCTAGATGACGGGGTAGGCTCCCCCAAGAAGCGTCTTATCCATTTTTCAAGGCCGTCGGCCGAGAGGGTTAGGCTCCCCCAAACAGCCTTTATCTATTGTGTGTGACCTTTGGCCATCAGGGGTTGGCTCCGCCAAGAAGCCAAGAATGGATTTGCTTTCGGCTCTTACGCCTTTTCGACTATGTATTGCCCTGCGAAATTTCTCTTTTTGAAAACTTCGATAGACGAGGCCCCACCCTGGGGGCAAATGAACTTCGTCTACGACACCGATAGACGAAGCCCCACCACGGGGGCAAATGAACCTAAGTCTAATATCACGGTTAGACGAAGCCCCATCACGGGGGCAAAATGAACTGTCTATGTCACGGTTAGATGACGCCCCAGCACGGGGGCAAAATGAACCTAAGTCTAACATCACGGTTGGACGAAGCCCCATCATGGGGGCAAATTTCAAGTCTACATCACGGTTAGACGACGCCCCATTCTGGGGGAAAATGCACTTAGTCTATGTCACGGCTAGATAAAACCCCACCCTTACGTAGGATCAGACCTTGATGAATGATTAAAGATCGATCTAACGTCCCTGCCTCAGAAATACAATGATGTATTCGCCTTTGGGCTAGGAGAATTGCTTTGGATAAGCCCCAGGCTTCTCGAGCACAAGTTAGGAGTGAATCCTAAAATGAAACCCGTCAAGCAAAAGAGACGACACCTTGGCGAAGAAAGAAGAAAGGTCGCCTATGCCGAGGTTGCAAAGCTACTAGAAGCGGGTTTCATAGAGAAATGTATGTATCTGAAGTGGCTGGCTAACGTAGTGCTAGTCAAGAAAGGCAAGAACTCCTGAAGAATGTGCATTAACAATACCAATCTCAATAAGGTACCTAAGAAAGATGACTTCTCGTTGGCTCGGATTGATCAGCTCGTAGATTCCACCACAAGCCATGAACTGATGAGTTTCATGGATGCCTTCTCCGGCTACCATCAGGTCTTCATGAGGAAGAAGGACTAGAGTTAAACAACCTTCATCGGTAACGATGACGGAGTATTTGGTTACACCATGATGCCCTTTAGATAAAAAATACCGGATTCACCTTCCATAGGCTTTCAGAAAGTCATCTTGCGTCAAATTGGCCACAAAATTAAGGCTTACGTGATTGACTTGATTGCAAAGAGCAGGGTTGCCTGTGATCACGTCACCGACCTGAAGGAGACTTTCGAAACATTGTGGGGATACAAGATGAAGTTGAATCCAAAGAAATGTGTCTTTGGTGTCCGATGTAGGAAATGCCTTGGGTTCGTTGTAAACGAGTGTGGGTTCGATGACAATTAGGAGAAATTTCAGGCAATCCTTGACATCCAATCGCACAAGTGAGTCAAGGATGCTCGAATGCTAAGTGCAATTGATTCTGAAGGATGACACAAAGGTAGACTGATGCACGTCACGATGAGTTAACAAGATTGGTCCAAGGAAAAGGTCCTTGGGACAAAAGAAGTAAAGGAACAAGGGAGATATAACCATTTCTGCTAGTTTGCTAATGCATTTTTGGCCCGTGTAGAAACGGCCCAAAGAGGCGCTTAACACATGGCTCTTTTAGAGCCTTTCCCCTTTGTGCCTATATAAGGGATTTATGCCCCTGATATTAGGCTTAGACCTATGCCTCTTAAATTACCTAATACATTAAGAGATAAGGAATAACCTTTGCATCAAACCTTAACTATAAAGCGAGTTCGTTAGTAGAACCAGAAGGAGTTGTTCTAGCTGTCGCCTTGGGTTGGTCTACGTGCGTGAAATTCAGAGGAGCAATGTCTGGGGCTCATTGGAGGTCATATACATGAGCATTTAAAGAGGGATACATGGCCTAAAATATCTGGTTCGTGTCATACTTGGGAAGGCATGCATCGAGTAACACATTTGTGAACTAGAGTACATACAACGATCCAATTCTATGTGTTCATCTTTTATATGATTAGATCATATGTTACATAGACCCTAACAATGGTATCAGAGCTTGATGCATGTTACTCTAATTTTTTATGTTCTTGATTGTGATTCACACGAGCTTTCTAAGAAAAACGGGATCAAGAATTGCTTTCTTTCACTTTTATCCCTAAAACGTTCCTTAGAGAATTTGGGTACATTTTCTGGGTTTAAGAGAATTTGGGTACATTTTCTGGGTTTAAGACCTGGTTTTCTTTTGTCTTTTGATTTATTCGTCATTGGACGATGTTGTATAATATTTTTTGAGCATGATTTGATAGTAAAATGATGAAATCTTACCCGAAGAGAAGTAAAAACGATCAAATTGCGAAAAATGCCAAAAATTGCGTTTTTATTAGGGTTAGGGTTTCATCTTCTGTTTCTTTGTTTCAGAGCTAATGCGCTTCTTCAATTTGCATTCATTAGATTTATATGGATTGTATGGACTGTATTTAGTGTTTTGGATAATATTCTATTACCTATAACTTGATTTGATGGAGTTTTAAACCGATGTATGCATGCTGTCGCTAACGATCAAATTCTGATCGTTACATTTTAGCAGCTTTTTCTGGTATTAGATGCCTTGTTTTTTGTTTTTATTCATTTTTTGATCAGTTCAATCTATTAGGGTTCATGTTTGGGGATTAATCATTATATCACCAAAACCTGATAAATTTGACACGCAACTATCCTTCAAAAATGTTGCTGCAAATCTGCCCAGAAAACCCGATTGAAATCAAAGGTGATTTCAGGTTCTTTGGTGCAAAAGCACGTACATCCTTGGCATGGGATGTATTTTAGGGTATGTGGGCAGGGTAATTTGGGATGGGGGCCACAGGGTTGGGTAAAAAACATCAGATTTTTGGGGCTAGACCGTGGGTTAAAGGGTAAGATACTATAGGCATGGGTCTTTGGGTTTTGCCACGTTAGGATTTCTTGGGAAGACTTAGGACATACATTTATTGTGTGTGGGCATGCAACTTGGGTCGTAAGGGCCCGAGACCAAAGCACAACCATTGACACCGAATAGGATTTTGTTAGATAGGACAAGACCGAATTGGATTCAGTCAAATCCTAGCTTGGCTGTATGGGTTATGAGATTTTGTGGCACATGATCTCACACATAGGCCTCCACTAGATCGTATGGGTCATGGTTTAGGCCTATGAACTCACATGAGACCAAACAAAATTGTTTTGAAGGCGATGACCAAAGTGAAGTCGGTCAAACACCGTAAATGGCCATGTGAGTCATGGGCCTTGATGGTCCTTGGGCTTACATGGGCCTCCCACTAGGCCATGTGGGTTATTTGTCTTAGGTCAATGGGCCCATATGGATCCAAGCGGGCCATGGTACGCCGTGGGCCTTTGTGGTCCATAGGTAAGTGCGGCCCATCTCAAGCGATATTGGCCATGGGCTTGCATGGGCAAGCCTAGGGAGTCATGTGGGACGAGGAACAAGAAAGGGTCTTTAGTTGGGCCAAACCAGCACGTGGGCCTAGAGAGGGAGTCACACGACCTGTTTTGGTGACGCGACCCAAATTTTATGTCCAATCTAATGATTAATGGGATTAATCATTAATTAATTTGAAAGTTTAATTCTTTTTAAATTAAATATCATTTATTTTATGGATCATGCCTAGTTTATTTGATTGATCACATGTATACGTATTTTGAATATGGCATTTCAAAGCATGTTTTATGTATGTATGTTAAACTGGGTCACCCTTATTATATAGGTGAATGAATGTTGTTTAGTTATATCTAGTATGGACCAAAATGTGGTATTGTTGACACCAAAATAGTGTCCTTCAAATGACGCTTAGACGATAAATGGTCTACGGTACCAATCCCGGATATCTCTAATACGCGAGATTATAAAAAAACCTAAATCAACCGAAGTCAACCGAAGTGAAAGGGCAAAAGGGTCATTTCACCTCACCCCTAGAAGCTTCTACATCCTTCCAAATAACCTTGCCGGCCAAGGAAAGCCAAAATGTAACGAAGGAGAGAATTCCAGGGCCAAACGATTATGAACATATTCGCTGGCCACCCAGCGATTATCGAGAACATCGTTTGGCACCCAGTGATTATCAACCTATTTGTTGGGCCATGCAGCGAATTTCTCTCAAATTCCCTGTATGTTGAACTTTCCTGTCTGTTTTCACCTAGGTGCTTGGTTCAGCTTCCAGCGAATATCATCATATTCGTTGTGCACTAAACGAATATAGGCATAATTGCCATGTTCCCCAGCGAATTTATCCATATTTGCTGGGCCAAGGTGCATTAAAATTTTTGATCCTATATAAACCCATGTGTTAACCTACGATTTATAACGATCAATTATAATTCAAAGCTCTGCAAAATTATTCCCAGCAACCAGAATACCCCTTCCTCAAGCTTAGGCATTTTTGTGAGCATTTTTCATTTTTCCTAAGTCCAAAAATACAAAAAATCCCTTAAAAACACAAAATTGAACCATTAAATTTCGCGTATAGGAAATTCCAGTGAACATTCCTACCAAACGTAGACTCTTGAGGGTC